>CABEEJ010001050.1:161248-186524 GCA_901482245.1 Timema douglasi | reverse complement strand
ATAAATCTTTGCCAGGACCGAGGATTGAACCCCGGCCGCCAGCATATAAGTCTGACACCTTACCCCTAGACCGCCAGGTCACCGATATAGCCAGTTAAAAATTCCACATTGAACACCCAAATAAAATAAAATTGACACTTAATAATTACTATTAGACTAAGGCTACACATTTTACAATTAACAAAGTGTTTTAATTCCTCTTTTGAATGTTATTTTCTAGGTTTCCAACTAACGGTTTCTGAATAACAAACTAATAATGGCGTTGTGGAGACTAGAGAAAAGCTGTTATTGTTGTTTCTTAAAAACAGGATGCATTATTGTGGCGGTATTGTCACTGGTAAGTTCAAATACGTACATTGTATAATTCATCATTAATAAAGTACATTATATTGTAGAGTACAATTTAATTTCCCTGAATTGTGAAAATTATTAGAGATGTTGTCGTAGGCGCACATATCTCTTGCTCGTATTTATACTGGTCTTTTTTAATAATAATTACATGAGCTCACATTAATGTGATTGCCAGTGCTGTGTCATGGAGTGTTGGCATTGTAATCCACATACCTCACATGGGAATACATTTTGGTTTATAATTGGCGTATGAATACTCTGATGAGTGATGATAACAACTAACAGGTACAGTAAACTCAGCACACACCAGCAAAAGAGCTACGTTATGTCGTTGGATAACCGGCGCCATGGTATAGTGGTCAGCGCTCCTGGCTTCCAACCTAACGGTCCCGAGCTCGATTCGTAGCCAGGGCTGGTACCATGGGTATTTTTTTTTACCACAGGGGGATCCATCCTAACTGTCACCAGGATCTTATTATTTAGGCTTAAGTTAGGGCTAAGAGTTTAGACTGGTCACACACCTTCATATTCACTATCATCATGACCTCATCCCGTTGGGACATTGAAGGAGACTTCAAGTAAAGGATGTACGATTAGTACGTTAGGGCGTTCTTTGGGAAACTGTAAATAAGTACCTGCTAATATACAAACAAATTGGGCTACGAATGATGTAATCCAAACACGCATCGATATTTATACCCTGATTTTGGTTAGAGGAAAGTAGAAAAAATTCAAACTTATTCCTTTGCGGCCAACAATGATAAAATTCTATTATATTATTTGTATTATTCAATAGGTATTGATAATATCCATCAAACGTGGCAGCTGGAGACAGCATGCCTTAATGTACCGGCATGAATATATTAAAAATAGTTTTAGTAATTTAGTAAGTAACTTATACCGTTCTCCAAACCAAAATCATACTGTACAGATGTCACGAGAGCCAATCATGCCCTTTTTTTTTACTAATAAAGTTAAAACTATTGGGAGACTCTTGACTAAATTTGTAATAAATCTTTGCGTTACTTGCAAAACTTCTGAGGTATAATTTAAATTACAGTTTTTTCAATGATCCAGCATTTTGTGGCTAATCAAGTACAGTTTGTAATTGGTTATTACTATAGTAGAACTTGTGTGAACGTGTTCATTTATATTTAGAGCCGATATAATTTATAGATCGAGCATGTATCACTCCACGGATAGTATCTAATCCAAGTAGCTTGTACGGCTCAAACCGACATCGCATCGTGGTGGAGATTTCTGTATTCTACTTTAAGAAACAATGAAATTGAGAAAAATGAAATACAACAAAAATAAAATAATATTTTTTAAATGAAATATATACTAAACTGGTCTCAATTTCTCTGTTTGTCAAATTTAATATTGCGCGTCTGTGCTATATCACTCGTAGACCAATTTGTAGGGAGATTAGTCAGTAAGAATGCACCGTTGCCCCGGGGACACCCGAATGTACTAATCGTACATCCTTTCCATGGAGGTATTTACCATGTCCTGATGAGATGAGATGATGGCGATAGTAAGCATGAGGGTGTTGAATCATTGGAAACATTTATAACCTAACTTAAGCCTAATCAACCAAACCCTGATGACCTTTGGGGTAACTAACTTACCTTTCGGGAAAATATCCAATATACCAGCCGTGAAATGAGCTCGAGATCCTGAGCTTGTAGCCAGGTGCACTGACCCCTTCACCACGTGGTCGGTTTGTTTCTCAAATTAAGAAAGCAGAAAAACACAATTTGATACGTTTTATAGGTCTAGCTTAATCTTGTATCCAAGTTAACCAGCCTTGAAGATAGGCCACAGTTGATTTTAATTGTAGTCTTGTGAACAATAATAACGAATACAAACCAGTGTGCATGGCAGAGTGCTTTCAATGTGAAAACTTGACCATACTTTTTTTTTGTCACCGCATTTACCTGATCGTTAGGGTTATACGGAATATTAATTATATTAATTAATTACGCTAATATGCTAAGGATGTGAAATATTGAGTTTAGAGGAAGTGTACCCACATTTGTGTAAAGGGATAGTGAAAAACCATTTAGGGGAAAGCACTCTCAGTATTTTGCCAGTTGTAACTTGATATTTCCTGCGTATCATTGGAAGCATTCCGCCAGTTCATTTAGTTAAGATATTGAACAAAAGTTTCTGTGACTCGTCAGACAAAAAGACTGTCAAATTTTAAATTAAATTTTCTCAAGAGTTTAATCATTTTCGTCTGAGGCAGCTGTAACTGAGGAGTTAAAGTGTACCTCTTTTGAATGAACTTGCTAAAACAGTATGTGTTGTTCCCTTCTTAATCGCCTCACCTCTGGTTACATATAATTCATTCACGACCTAAGTTTACCTGGATGACAGCTCGAAATGTTACTAGAAGTAATCCCTAGTATATCACTACGCCCACAGCTGACATCTATCACTTTGGATGACTGTAATGAAAACAGGTGGTAATATATTAATGTGATAGTTAACCACAGTAATTTAGGCCNAGCTCGAAATGTTACTAGAAGTAATCCCTAGTATATCACTACGCCCACAGCTGACATCTATCACTTTGGATGACTGTAATGAAAACAGGTGGTAATATATTAATGTGATAGTTAACCACAGTAATTTAGGCCAATATTATTTATATATTTATTTGAGAACGGAAACAAAGTTTATCTATCGTTTTATTCCACTTAGAAAAAAAAAATCACACCACTTTCACAAAAACTTCTAACGAACATAGCTTCAAAATGGCGACTGACGAATTTAAACCATATGGTTGAACATGACGGTAAACAAGTTTTTTACAATGATGCATACACGCAGTTGATGAAAATATTTTATTCAGTTAAATATTTCAAAATAAAATAAAATAATCATAAAATCATTTATTTTATGTAAAAAATTACAACAATTTTCTCTTTTCCAAGTAAATACGATGCGTGTATTAAAAGGTATTGATGTATGCACCATATTACACAAAAGCAATAACTTTCCAAAACGAAGAATAAGTACTTTTAATTATGTTTAAAATATTGTTTCGAGTTGGATAAAAAGAAATTATATAAAAAAATGAAATAGTATGAGAAAACTTAAGTTTACGTTATTTTAAATGTAATATATAACAGGTAATTAAAGATCTTTACATTTATAACAAAACAGTGATATTTTACAAGTGTTGGCAACCCAAAACCTTAACATATGATTTTCGAACAATCATCCAGGCAAAAACCTATCGTGAACGAACTTTATAAAAATATGTTGCCCATCTCTGCCTTAGACCATTATCCCACTGAGTGGATTTAAGATAGTAAAAAACAAAAAAACAAAAAAAACTTTAATGTAAACGAGAAACACGAGGTCTTTGGAGTAGGACAACGAAAAACTAAACCTGTAGAGAAGTAATTATTGTTTGTCTTAAATTGATGCAGGGGTCTATTGAGACAATTACCTACAGGGATCTCCAAACTATGGGCCACGGGCCACATCCAGCCAACCACAAAATTATATCCGGCCCGTTCCAATATTTTATCAAAAAACAAATAAATTGTTTCTCTTCGTTATTTATTAACCACGTAGTTTATTTGACATGTCCAGTTCTTGTCCACACGTGTGCTTCCCCCATGACACTAAACCACATTGATGTCGGAATTGCAAACCCTTATTTTCAGTCGCAGGTGCCATTTCTTATAACGACAACAGAACGGCTTGACTGTGACAATTTTTAAGTAGTTCCAAGTCTCCCGGAAGAGGGTTATCAAAGGAAAGTTCCGAATGATGTTACCTAATTTTTTGTAAAAAGTAATTATATTGACTAATAGCTATAAATTTAATTCATTACGTATAAATTGGTTCATTTCTCATCTAGAAGAATCAACGTCAATCCCTTTTATCAAACACTGACTGGCCTTGGAAAGTGGAATTTATTTTATATACGTTACTGGCCATATGACTTGGATATAAATTTGCATGTTTAAACAAATTTGAATTATTATCTATTTGCGCATATCAAGGCATTCAGGGCAAAAATACTACTACTTGAACAGGTGAACGTTAATTTAGCCCGAAAAAAATGTGTAAAATATATCATGTGGCCCACATAGCTAAAATTTGGGAGATCCCTGACCTAAGGAAACTGGCAGCGTTGTCGAAGGTAGGGCAATAGCTTACAACTCAATGATCCTGACACCCGGTTCTACAACATCCGTTATTTGAACAACCTGTTGATACAGTGATACACCACAACTCTCTCACGCACTTCCGCTGCTTCGAAATATATTTTAAACTGCCGATAACTAAACACATTATCGGCAGAGCTAATCTCGTGGTTAATGTGTGGGGCTTAATGTTGGATGGAATCGAACGAGTGTCAAGGCTAGTAAATTTGAAGTTTTTGTAGTAAAAAACAAAAACAATACCACTTTTGGCCACAATAATTAAAGTGTTGCTTAAGTTTAAATTCGTAATCTCATCAGTTCTTGAATATTAATTTTCTCATGAAAAATGGAAGGAAAATGTCCTGTTCAAATTTCACAATGCTCATGCCAATTTATCAAAAAACTGTTAAAGCACGTGACTTGGTTATTTTAACATATTGTTTTCTTGGTTTTAATTCTTATAGTTTCTATAAAGTTGTGTGTAAAATTGTTTGACCAGTTTTGAGAAACTGACCTTACCTTTAAAAATGAAAATTATATGCTAATAGGCCTCAAAGTATTCAGTACATTTTTGTATCTACATACTTCCTCAAATTTATTTTTAAATCATATTTGAGACATTATAAATATTATTAATACACATATTGCAAACTAATTGAAAGTAATGAAATGTATTTTCTTTTTGCAGCTTCCTCCGGCATCTACATTGATCTCATTGATAGCCGTTCTTGCAGTGAAAACAGAAATTAAAGGTTTACAATAACAATAATCATTATATAGGATACATATAAAAATTTATTTTCAAATATGTTGTTATTACCATAAGATATATTTAAAAAATAGCTTCAGTGAATTTAGCACAGACAATATATTGATTTATGCATAGATATAGTATATATTAGGGGTATGCGAAGCTTCGTAACTACTTGGTTTCTAAACCAACATCAGTTAAAACATACCCCTAAAATTACTAGGCTTCATCAATAAAAAAAATATCGAAAGCTAAAATACTCAATTTATGATAATTTACTGCCATTTTGAGCTGTTATATATGTTACAAATCAATATTCATATGAAAAAAGGGGGTGTGGCTGTGACATGGACACGGCCGTGTGTTGTACGTGAATACGTTTATGTAACGGGTTATATATATTTTTAAATAAAATATTTTTATTTATGTATTTAGGATAAAAGCAAGGAAACAAATAATTATTGTGTTACAATATAACATTATTAAATATAGGTCTGTGATACGAAAAGTACGACACAACTGGCATACAAGATACATCGAGATTTCTGGTATTCTAACACCATATTATATTCACTGTCACTACTTTAAACTAATGTTTTATATACAATCGATAGATTTTGACGACAGCTGACGATTAAAACCTAAACGAACATCGTAGCTTCTCCGAGTCAAAAGTTATACTAAATGCAAATCTTGGTATGCAGCAAAATAACTTCAAAATGGCGGCGCTTCCCCCTCCACCACGCGTGATGCGTCACTGTTCTCGCGTATCGTAATTTTATTCTTTGATCCTTTAGCTATCCAGTGGTATAATTTAATTTTGGATGTAGAGGATAGATTCGAAACTACAATGCCAAACTGTATCCTCCGATTTTGTTATCATTAGGTTTTTTGGATTGCCCCCGTATGGTATCAAATTTAAAGACGTATTCACGTCAAAATCTGAGCGATTAAATTTTTAGTTGTGATGATATTATCTAGCTTTATCAGAATAAAATGAGATATTACAATTAATTGTGCAATATAACATTTTTCAAGGGATTTTAGTGCATACAATTTTAAATAAACACACTATAATATTTGTCAAGCATAAAACAAAAAAACAACAACTTTAACTTCAATTCAGCATCGAGTATATTTATTGATAATGTCGACTTCACATACTGCTAGATCATATTACAGTACAAGCTCGGTATAGTGCAGTCGGAAATACAGCGGATTAAGCTATAACGCACTTAAGAGTTTGATTTCCAGAAAAAATAAAAAAGTAAAACCGATCCAAACAGTGGTTGTAGGGATGGCAATATTCATTCCTGCTCAGACAGCGGGTGTAGCCACGCAGTATATGTTATTAATTATTATATCCTGAGAATCATTGAAAATGTATCGAAACATCACTATCTTGGTGGTACACCAAATTATGGAAATTATTGTGATGGTACGTCAATCAAAAAGTTTGGGAACCGCTGCTGTAAAGTACTAGTGGTATTCTTACTTTTAGACATTCAGTAAAAAGAGCGATTCTCCATTACCTATTTTAAGACAAAGGAAAAATAATACTTTATATTGAGTGATAAAAGATAATGCAAATAGTGGATTTCATGTTTTACACAAGTAAAATGTATAGTTCAAAAGTTTCCATGTTTGATGACTTAAGTTTACCTATAGTAGCTCACAATGTTGTAGTCTTTCTTTCCCCATCATCTCGCCCTGTAATTTGTTACTCTTTGGGTCACACTTCAATCTACCGCGGTTACATTGAGAATGTAGGGAACGCGATAATAGGTCAGTGTTTTTGCAGTTTTTATAGCAAAACTTTTTTTTTCTAGGCCAAGATAAATATTATTATTATTATTATTATTAGCACCGCGTCTTACTAACCGTTCGGGTTATACGCACTTACGCTAATGTGTAATGGTAGGGTGATTGTGAGATGAAATGGAGGACCTACAGTTTAACGTAGAATCCGAACCACGGTGGAGGCCTGGCATTCCCCACATTCACAATATGTCTTGTCATAGGTGAAGGAAGGGTTTGGTAATCAAATAAATCTGTGCCGGGACCGGGGATTGAACCCCGGCCGCCAGTACAGAAGTCTGACACCTTACCCCTAGACCGCCAGGTCACCCCAAGATAAATAAAATATCGCTTCGATATAAACACGGTTTAATTTTCTTCACTTGATGATATGAATAGTTGTTGAATGTCTGTCATAAGCATAGTGGTAACGATTCCATAATCGTTGTAAGGTGTCCTCTTTAGGTAAAACTCAAAACAGTATTTGCAAATGAACAAATAATCTTACAAATTGCCCTTGTATTTATGAAATTACATTTTGATGATATGGTTTTTGTATTTCCTGTGGCACTGTAAGCACAGAATTTGCAGTCAAAAATGTTTTGTTAATAATCTCAATCTGAATATGATAGCAAACTTGTTTCATTGAATACTAAAAAAAAAATGTTTAACTTCTATTATTTACTCAAGTTTTTACTATATTTTATTAATAATATGATGAACTCTCAAGATATTTGGGAGTTCAGAAAAAATGTTTCGAATATTCTGTATTTTCCCTTTCCATTCTTTTTTTTAAGTTAAGGCTTAGGCCCTGCGTGTAGTACATTTGTGACGACGTGGGTGGGCAAGCGGACAGAGGCGTCATTCTAGTCTAGTTTGAATGACCAATTCTCGGGAGGTCAGGGGTCGAACCTTGGCTGTACTGAGGTGTGGTTTTTCCCGAATAATTTCTCAAACTAACACATCAGCGTAAATATTTGGTTAGCCCGGACTTAATACTCGGGACACATAGCAAATATAATGAATTACCAATATACTAATATAAACTTAACAATTAGAATGGTTTGAAATATAGAAGTTTAATAGACTTTCTACAATCCGATTTAGATAGGATTTTTTTTTGACAGTTATAAAAGATACTAATATTTTTCTGTGTGTCTAAAGTCAAAGTAATGTGATCTTCACCTTTAAATTTGTATAGATTCTATAAATACCTGTAAAATTACACAAATAATAAAGTAAAATTATATAATTGTTGGCTACAAAAAAGTTTTTATTTTTTAAACGTTCCTTTTTACCAGAATGTTATCATACCATCGGTGATATCATTATCATAATCAAATACACAAAGTTATATTTCCAATAAATGAAATGTGTATTGAATTTAATATTGGGTTGAATGGAAAAGAAGGTCTAACTTCGCCAGATTAACAAATGCTATTATTATTATTATTTAACACCATGTTCGGATTATAAGCTTGTGTACTAATTACACTAATATATTTAGGTCTGAGGAAGGTCATATTTATAGGAAGTTTATTCGTTTTGCGTTGAGGGAGAGTGTAAAACCTTTTTGGAAAAATAAACTTCAGTAAACCCCACCGAGATTCGAACCTCAATCGTTCCGTCATCGGCCGTCTAGTCTACTGCGAGAGAAGTACCTTCACCCTCATGCCATTGAAGCTGGTATTTATTATTATTTTAAATATCTTGGTGCTCTTCTGGACAACAAACTTTACTTTCACTATCATGTTGACAATATCATATCTCACTCGTTGAAATTACTTGTAATTATTCGATTATATTTATTGCCTCTTCATTTAAGAAAGTTGATTGTATTTTATGCCTGTACCATACCTTAGTTTCATCTAAGACCGAATATGCTAGTGTTTCTTGGCATTCCATTACTTTAATGGGCTCTATCAGGTTGGAAAATGTTTAACGTAAATTGTGGCTACTTGCTATTTTAAATTCTTTCTTAATAGGATTTATCACGATTATGACAGAGTTCTAAACCTTTTAGGGCTCCAACCTCTCTTTTCGCTATTGTTCTGACCGTTTTGTTTTTATAATTCTAATAATAAAATTTACTGTAAGTTTGCTCTTTATCATGTAGGTATTTATGTCCCGTTTTAAGCCTCTGTACAAAATCGTATTCTCTCAATAACTTAAAAAGGTCAGCCCAATCGGCCGTTGTGTCCATGGTAAGAGTATGTTGGGTGTGGTTTTACTTTAATTCTAGATTTGTTGATTTCGACTTTTATCACAAGAGTTGAGCCATACTTTAAAGAGTTATTTAAGAAACTCCCTTATCACTTATCTACTTAGTATATATTCTAACTCTAATATTCTTTCTAAATTATTATTCTGCTTATATTTTCTTAGATTTTCTTCTTTTAAATTATATCATTACTTATTGACTTTCACTACTACAGTAGCCCCATGTCTTCTTTGGTGCTGACTGACAGCTCACAGCTGACTTCTGACAGTCAACATTTAGGTATATACCTAGATGTTGACCGTCAGAAGTGACAGCTGCTAAACACATGTTTTTGCAGATCATATGGCTCGGCGTAGGGATACATAATTTAGTCTGGTAACTTTTCAAAGCTGTAGTTGCTAGCTGTGAGCTGTCAGTCAGCACTAAAGAAGCCATGGGGCTATTGTACCTTGCGTTAATGTAGGTTATTATTATTATTATCATCATCACCATCATCATCATCATCATCTCTTTCAACTATTTACATGTATGTGTAATTACTTAGCTATGATTGTGTATTTCATTTTATCACGTAATTATAATTACTTGTAAGGTACTTGTGTACCTTTCAAGGTTGGCCCGTTAGAGGTCTTGTGACTTTTGGCCAGCACTAACGATACTAAAGGAAATTTAAAATTATTATTACTATTTAGTTTTGGCTTATAAGCTAGTGATCGTAGTTATAAATATCACACCCTTTCCTAAAGAACAATAAAATTATATATTTTGGTGAAAATTGTTTATTTCAGATAAAGTTCGAGTTCTCCTGTACTTTATAATTGGAGTACTCTGTGTCGTGGTCATACCAATCAACCTACTTTTGTTCTACGGTACAGTCAAAGTAAGTTGTCTTTTGGTGCATAGATGTATGATAATTACAGATTCTAAATATAAAATCTATTCGTGATCAGATGTTTTGAATGAGGTTGTCCAAGGGGAGCAACTAATTTTATTTGACCTAATTGTACCTTCATTTATTGGACAATAAAACCAGTTTGAAATTTGGAGAATATAAAATTGTTAATCATTAAAAACAACAAATTTCATACCTCGCTTTGATTAAATTAATATAACAGAACTATAAGGCAATACAAAATGATAAATAGTCTCTAGTTATTAAGGAAATTAATAAAATATGATATCCGTATCAACTTGCATGTAAACTAAATATCAGGATCATTTGTATGTTTGAAAAAGCCGGCTGAGTAGTATTTAGTGTGCTTTTTCCAAAAAATTTCTCCACCTCCTTTCACAACCAATGTGGTTAAATTTCCTCTTTATTACTTACTCATTAAGAGCCTATCAGTGTACCTAATTAAAATTCCTATAAACCAGGGCAGGTGGCAAGACGCGGGGAGAAAATAAATACATTTGATATGAAACATAATTGATCCGGATCGTTTTGATATATATAATATCCGTGCCTTACTATCCGTTCGGGTTGTACGCCTTTTTGAAGTATTCTCGTGGATGTTGCATCGCACTTGTGACGTAACGGCCGGTCAAGATAGGATTTCCCATTTTAGTGAATTTACGTTTTATTAAGTGAGTTTTAAAGATATAACGTTGAAACAAAAACAATAATTTCTTAAATAATTATAAAAATAGTACTAGTGTTTCAAAATTATATATTTTTTTAAATCTAGAAGTGGTTATTTTGTAAACTTATTTTTTATAAATCATCCAAAACCTACGTAGGCTATTTGCTTGGTCACGAAAATTGCCGGTAGGAATCTCCCCGCCAGGATGTAGATTAACAAAGCCCGTAGAGGGAATTGCCTATCTAGAATATGAACCAAGAAAAAGATAATATAAATAAAGCAAGTCAATGTTTTCAAGGCTTAAATATTAAAGTGAGTTTATAAACTCGCCAGAGGAATAGGGAAAGGGCTATCAGCAGCCTACAAGATGCCTTGAAGTGCTTATTTTCCTCTATATCTTTCTATTGAGTATATCGGCGTCTAAGTATGATAGTCATTATATTGCCTAGGTGCGTCAAATTAAGCCGTAATCCACTTAGTAAAATATATTCGAAATCTCAAAGTAGTTGTAAAATGATGTTTAGTTTCAATGCTCTTTGGGGAGTCCTTCTCTAGATGTCCTCGTTGTCGAGCCAAATAGTGAAATGGGGAATAGGGGATTGTATGATTCTCTTTTTTGAAAGGCCTGGGTTGGAGTTCATCGTTATGATAATATTGGTTTGGTATTGATATTATTTATATAGATATAAAATACGTTTATTTGTTGAAATTTGTTTTGTATTTATTTAAATCCAGTTTATTCAGAATAATATTATATGCACACCCGATACGGTAGCTTAACGTGTCGTGGACTGTTCCTTTTTAAGGTTGTGGAACAACTGATGAAAGGAGCCTTCTCTTTGAATATATATTTCGAAATAAATTGTTTTGGTATGTTCATTTTATCTTTCTTCCTTTTGTTGCATCATACTCCATTCGTTATAGAAGTGAGGAAGAGAGATAGAGAGTGTTTTCGAAGTGGTAATATTTCATAAGTTTTTGCATTCGGGGTGTGGGGATGTTAAACAAAAGAAAATATAAGCTGACGTTATAGAGTCGTCGTAAACAAAAAGTACTTGATCATCCAAGTGTGTGTGAGGAGATTTCCTAATATATCTGGATACATTTAGTTTTATGTTCTGAAATTATTCATTAATTTGAAATATATATAGAGGTGAGAACGTTTGATTAAAATTATTAATAAATGAAAATCTATTTCATTATAGGCCTATAGGCAATATCGTTAAACATATTATTATTATTAATAGTAGTAGTAGTAGTAGTATTAAATATAAATATCGTGCATATTGGATGCACAAACGCTTGTATTTAATAGTTTACAAGGCTGGATCAAGGAATTCAGGAGCCACTTACAAAATGTGGGGACTCACTACCTAATTTTAAATTTCTAATAAGGATCTTTTATCTTTAATTGTCCCCCCTCCCTCAACCTCCTTTTGTCATTTCAGTGTGAACTGACTAATCGACAACCACATTTAACAGTTTAACTTCTAGGAACAACACCTTTATATTAATTTCTTGGTATCTATCTTGGACTGCATGTTAAAATGGGGTTGCTCTCTCTTCTCAGAATGTCCCTCTCTCTGACATATTTGCTGTCACCCAACTCTAAATAAACCTCCTTAAGCTGTTAACTTGAAATGAAAAATAGAAAATACTACACAATGTGACACTAATCACTACTCAAGGCTATGTCTATTATTTTGTGATTTCTACTATGTACACATTGACATTTTTCTGACCCTCTTAGAAAATAAATATATCCTGCTTCCGGTTCGATTCCCTGGGCGGGGAGGCAAAGTCTCTATGCTCGTTGTAATGAATACTTATCTCTTTGTTACACTTTCAAAAAACTATTTGATAAAATCTATAATTTCTAACATTTAAATAAAGTAATTGTGATAAAAAAAATTGTGCGTGGTTTTTTAGGGGCCCCGGTCTTCATGGCCACCTCCTTTAATCTGGGCCTGAGTAGCTAGTGGGGCTTAAGCATGTGTATGCTGACTTATAATTCAGTTTTAAGTGTTTATACTTTAGAATATCTTGTATCTTAATAACCACTAATTTGAGAACACTAAATTGTAAAATACAACAGAACCTCGTTAAATTTGGACCGAAGTGTGTTTGGACTAGCGAAAATTCGGATAAAGTGGGAGAATTACGGAAGCGTCAACGGGTATAGAGTTATTTTCACAAGTATTTAATTACATTTGAAAGCCTTTTATAAAACGTACATTCATTTAACTGGTGTATAGAACGTAATATGTACTTTAGTTTTACATTAATTCCATTGTATTCTTTTACAGTACTCTAATGCTTTCTAGTTACAGGAAAACATATGCGTTGACTATAAAATGAAAATATTTGGTATTTTCTGTTTCTTACCATTCTCATTCTTTGAGTTTGTTTTCAATAATATATTTTTCATTTGACTTAGTTCTCCCCTCTCACTCCTCGTTTGATGAAACTTGTGTTCGGATTATCAGTAGTTTCAACAACCGGGCATCGTTCTAACGGAGTTTTACTGTGATAATATATTGATTATTTGCGCCAATTACAGTTTTGGAGAAAATATTAAATGGGGAACATAGATTTTAAAACAATACTAATAGTATTTATAACGAGTGTTGAGCATTTAAGTTTGCGAGAGGCGTAAATTCGGGTAAATAAGTACACAAATACCCTTTTGCATCCAATGAAATATGTATGAAAGGGATTAAAAAGTTATTCTTAAATGAAGTCTGTCTTGTCACTGTTATAATCAAGCTAAATCTATGTGCTAGTAGAAATTAAACACAAATCAATCTAGTTTTAAATTTTAGTATTTATTTCCATCTTATGTTTGTCAATAATTTTTTTCTGTTTCAAATTCCAGGCAATTAATTGGCCGTTGATTGTGTGGTTGGTGGTGCATACGTTGGTTCTGCCATCTCAAGTATACTACATTGTTGTCTTCTTTGATATCGGAATTGTATATTTTATTGTATCTCTAATATTATTTGGTAAGTTGCGTCGGTTAAATTAATAAGCGTGACATATTATGTTCTCTTAAAGTGATGAAACGGCAGAGATTATTTTTTGAGTAGAGTGAAGTTTCCAAACAAACACACCATTTCTACCAGAATATATCTTAATAAGTTTAACTTAGCGTAGGGCAGTTGACCTTATACCACACATACCTGTCGCCTAGTTATTTACTAATTGAATATAGGAACCAACTTGTGTACAGATAGTAAATATCTTCGTCAAAATCGCTGAGAATCAAATAGGTGTGTCCTAAACCTGTAACCAAAGAGGATAACGACAGTGAAACAAAATTATTAGTTATAAAAACTATATTCATTCAGTTATGTTGTATTTATTGTAATTTGATACAGGACTTACCACAGTTTTAGTTTAAAAAGCCGGCATTTATTCTATATTATTAAATGTAGTGTAGTGACAAATTACATTTTACTAACGGTTATTGTTATATAATTTCCTATTTTTAAATAGTTAAGTTTGGCCAAACTTAACTATGAAACTATTTAAATACTCCTTTATTAGCAGCCAAGAAAATTGTTATTAGTCTTAAGCCACTAGATAGTTTCGATATTAGCAGGGAAATGTCACAAACAAATAACTAAACAAATATTGTCACTGTCAACTAAGCTATTGTTGCTAATATCGCCACCACACTGGATATCTTCTCTGAGGGAACTGAATGGCTACTATTGGCAAACATACTTTTAGGTCTTTGGTTTTCGTTTGGCCAATCTTCCCTCGAGTTTAAGATTATTACTTTTTGCAACGCTGGTTAGTCGATGTTGCCAGTCGCTCCTTTTCATCCCAGCACACCTCTTTCAGACAAAACTGAAAGAAAGGAGATTTTGCAACAGTTAACTGAGATAAAGAGAGCGAGCTAAGATAAAAGTATTTCTCCATTAAGACCTGCAGTTATACTCCATTAACGGTAGGAATTACTCTCTGAGAGGTCTTTTTTCCTACCATTATCCTACTATATAATATATTTCCAGTAGGGATAAAAGCCTTTCAGAAAACAATTCCTAGGTTGAACGGACTTTACCTGAGCAATGGTATAGGGTTGTAGCCGGTTGATATTTGATAATCTCCTGATTTCCAGACATTATAACTTATAAATGACATCTCTTTGTTACCTTTGTTTTTAGCAATTCAAATCTACATGTGTTTGGTCGTGTACAGCCATATAGTCGAACTATCAGAATTGTCCGAAGCAGACTCGCCCCGAAATGTGCAATCAGCTGACATAAACCCAGAAGAATAACAGATACCTCTATAATATCCTCCACCAGTCTATCTTTAGCAGGCGTATCCTCAAACAACCTATTATCAGCCAAGACAAGAGTGCAAGTGACATAATTTACGTTTCCTCACCTAAAGTTTTGGGGATGAAGGATTTTACAAATACTAAAAAAAAAAAAAATTGTATGTTACTTGCAAAGTGTTGAGGCTATATTGTACTTGGAACTGTTTTAAAAAGTGGAGGTTAAGCTGTCGATAAACTAAACGTTACCCTTTTAACACCAGCGACAGTTGGCGTATAAATACATGAAAGAAGCTCTAGTAACTTTTGCAACTTTAAATTGTGTCCCAAGAGCTAACTAATCAAAGGTTTTATTTAACATATCAATATATCTTAATTAAATCGTTAAAACGTAAAAGGGAATAATTATATAATACTTGTGAATATTGATATATTTATCTTAGTTTATTCGTAAGTCAGATTCTAGATCTACCAAATTTTTTCTAATGTTCTAAAAATCTAATTTAACTGACACATATTGCTTTAGTTAAAATTGTAATGTTGAAAGAGGTAGCTTAAGGAAACATACGTTGATTAATAAATCTAAAAGAATTAATATTTGCATTTTTTTTTGGTATAGCTATAAGCCCAACATAATATTAACTCTTTATAGAAGTTAGCTACTACATATTTTAAAAACACTCTTTTTAGATTAAGAAAAAACTCACTTCTAGATTCACTAAACGTCATAGAAAGCAAGGCTGAGGGAAGGAGGAGCTCAGGAAGGAGGAGGATTCAAGTATTGAATGACTTGAAGGAAAAAAGAGAATTCTGAGAGCTGAACGAGGAGACGAAGGACAGGATGCATTGGTGGTCCGAGTTCAAAGGGAGAAGCATTATACAATAATTTAATAACTAATCAAATTTATTTATTGTATTTTATAACTGAATTATTCATTTTATCTTTGAGTGTGATTTTCATATTTCATTTTAAAGAAATTTAAATGTTAGGTTAAATGTGAACATTTTATGATTATTATTTAAAATAGTTTAATTAAAAATAACCAATGAGCACTACTGGTTTTGTCAAACGGTCAACTCTGTAGTGTCCCTGATTATCTGTAATGATATGTGTTTTTTGGTCAAGATTATCAATATAACCATTTTAAATGCCCTATAATTATTTATATAACTTATCCTTTATACAAATATGTATTTAAATTAATATTGAAGACGATTAAAAAAATTCCATGTAGAATTAATACATCAAAAATATTTTTTTTACAAAGCTGGATTAATTTGTATCTCCTTTCACAAATAAAACTAGTTCTGCTAATTCATTAAGATATAGGCTGATTAAACAAATTTAACTACTGCGTGATTAAAACATTCTTAATCGATGTGAACGTACCAAAGATAATTTAGGGTTGAACCCTGGTCCTGTCCCACCAAAGAGATATATAGCGCTGGTCTCTCAACTGGTTTCAACTATAGAAGTAACATGAACAATTTTTCATAGACAATATTCCGTTTTGGAAATTTTTAAATTAATTTTCATTGGAGAAAAGATACAGCTATCTATCTAGATTAAATTAACGCAATTGAGATATCCCAAATGTTAAAGTTTCCACAAAAGTTTAATATTTCCTAAGGACTTAAACACCAGAAACATTATCAGCTGAGTTACAAAAAAGCAATAACAACGATTTCAATTAAAAGGTACAGGATAAAAAAAGCGGGAAATTCCAGCTTTAACTCCAATTGGGTCAGTTCTTCCATCTGTTAGACAATCATGTGATCTTTCTAATGCATTGGATACGCCAGACCACGCAATAGACACGCTGGCCCAAACAATGGACACACCTGCTCACTCTAGAGCACACTAGCCCACCCTCGGACGTGCCGGTCCACTCACTTCACTATCCACAGCTCGGATTGGAGCTTATTTGGCTATCGCCGATCGTGTTTATTAGGGGTCATAGCTAATAGTCTGGAACCATCCATTTCTATAATACTTGGTTAGAATAAAATGAACCTTACTTCTTCCATACGTGTCCCTTTTCCTCCCCTTCACCCCTATACTCCCACAGCCAAGTGAGACTGGCTACATATCTGCTAAACAAGGAGGAAGATAGATTGCGCTTGTCGTGTTGAGCTCGACTGCTGAGGACGGGGAGATCGAGGTTCGAATCTCGGTCGGGTGAACTAGGGGTGGTTTTTCCTAAATGGTTTTCCACTCTCCCTCCACGCAAATGCGGATTCACTTCCTTGAATTCAACCTTCCCAATTCCTAATCCATTAGCGTAATTAGTACTTAAAGCGTATAAATCGAACGGGTAGTAAGACGTGGTGCTAAAAAAAAAGAGGAAGATATAGAGAACACAGAGCGCAGTTGAGCCCTTACACACGGAGCCACCATGACTGCGCCACCAAAGACTCTGGTGGCGCTTCTCTTGGTGGCGAGACAATTTTTCTCTTGCCACCAATCGTACCACCAACTGCACGCAGTTTTAAAATGGAGCTAGAAGAAGCAGCACTATATATATTTTCTATACACTCGGTTGCGTAATCACCGAAAGAGGCGAAATAGAAAGTTTTGGGCTCACCTACTTTTGCAGGACCGATCACGGAAAGCGTATTTGGTACTCTGTACAATGATCTTCAACAAAATCCCGACAATTTTTTGTTTGTTTTTGTTTTCTACGCATGAGCATTACATCTTTTGATGAGTTACTGGCGTACTTAAGAAGTAACCTGACTGGTGTGGACACAAATATGAGAGACAGTATCAATCGGTGTCGAAATCAGATTTTTCAGCTTCGATATTACAATTTTTTAGACAAAAAAAACAAGCACACACAATTTTTTTTTCTGTTTCGGATCGGGTTATAAGCTTAAGTACTAGCCACGCTAATGGATTAGTAATTGGGAAGGTTGAATTTAGAGGAAGTGAGCCCGCATTGGCGTGGAAGGTGAGTGGAAAACCATTTAGGAAAAACCACCCCCAGTCCACCCGACCGAGATTCGAACCTGGATCTCTCCATCCTCGGCAATATAGCTCAACACGACTAGCGCGTTAGCTAACTAAGCCACCGAGGCGGGTTCACACACAAATACCTTTCAGCAACAATACGATTCTGGCCGCACAGAAAGTAGCGCTTCGTGTGAAGAGCTCCGTTTGAATGAATGTAAACACGTGGTGCGTTGCCAGCTTGATCGCTCGAAAAATCGCCTTGTCCGCCACCAGTGATTCTGGCCGCGCCACCAGCGATGCGGCCACCACCACGTCTGAAAGGTTACACTTGACTTAATGCAAGGGCGTGGTGGCGCCGTGTGAGAGGGGCTCTAAACCACGCCGGTCCCGCTGTCAGACCATAAGCTCATTACAATACTATTTTATCCATTTCAAAATCATCCTAATAGTAAGTGTGACACTACACTCTATTATCCATTTTAATGGACTGTATAGTTCAATTTGTTCTAGATATTTAATTTGCACGAAATTTAAACGAAAAAACAAGAAACACCTGTTTACCAACGTATACCCAATCTAAACACATCCATCTTTCTCGGAGATTTAACTTTCCGCAGCATATGGTTTATGTAACCAGTTTTCATAATCTTTGCAACCTCGTCCGGATCTACGTTTTGAGGTGAGCCTCCTGTGTGTGAGTTCAAAAGTGGATCTATTGATAATAAGCCGACCCCTGACTACATAAACAGCCCTGTACTTTCAACAAGAGAATAATTCATTCAATACAAACAAACTTCTTCCGTTTATTTATAAAAATGATGTATACACCTCGCTTTTACTATTCAACGTTCAGTGCGGCCAACCTATTGGTGAGAGTGTTTGTGTACGCATGTCTTCCACGTCCAAAGTCTTAGGTTCGATTACTGGCTGAGTATTTTGAGGAAATGCAAGAACATTTATATTTGTTTTGTATTCCATAAGTAGATCTGGTACCTTACTAGTCCTGATTTGTGAAGTGAAAATGAATTGAACTTTTTTTTTTGTTAATACTAAAACAATTCAACGAATAGGAGTTTTCCAAGAGTATGCACATAAATACGTACTTAGTGCTTAACATAAATGAATAGTTAAAAAAAATTTAGATTTTAAATTGTCTTTTGTAAAATATTTGAGTTTTTTTTAATGTATTGATTAACCATGCACTTTCTAAAGTCAGAGCTATATCAGCATTACATTAAAACCAGATTAACCTAGAACAAAACGCGTGTCACGAAATAATAATAATAATAATAATAATTATTATTATTATTAGCACCGCGTCTTACTACCCGTTCGAGTTTTACGCACTTACGCTAATGTGTAACGGTAGAGTGATTGTGAGATGAAGTGAAGGACCTACAGTTTAACGTGGGATCCGAACCACGGTGGATACCTGGCATTCCTCACATTCACAAGATGTCTTGTCAGAGGTGAAGGAAGGGTTTGGTGATCAGATAAATTTGTGCCGGGACAGAGGATTGAACCCCGGCCGCCACCACAAAAATCTGACACCTTACCCCTAGATCACCAGGTCACCACGAAATAATCAACATTGAAGTTTGATATCAGGTAATTAAAGTGGATTCAAGATTACACGTGTTTTCCGATTTTGACCTAAGTCTATAAGGCGTCACTCTTGCATTAAACTGAAACGCAGATGACGGGGAGATCGGAGTTTCGAATAATTATCGGGTTTACTAAGGTGTTTTTATCCCCTTATTTGTTTTCCACTCTCCCTCCCCTAAAATTCAACCTTCCTCATCCCAAACACAAGAAGAAGAAATGCTCTTCCATTTGTAAACTTGCACCTTTAGTAAGTAGATTAAAATATAATATTTTTTATAGCACCACGTCTTACTACCCGATATACTAAGTACAATAATGTGTTAGGGATTAGAATGGTTTAATTTAGAGAAAGTACACCCAACCGAGATCGAACCCAGGTCTTCCAGTCTTTGGCAGTCTAGTCCAACAAGAGAGTAGCGCGTTATAATCACGCGGTCACTGAAGTGAGAAAAAAAGAGCTGAGTATTTTTTATTAAATTAGCTTAACTTTTATTGGTATAGTTGGGGTGACCTGGTGGTCTAGGGGTAAGGTGTCAGACTTCTATGCTGGCGGCCGGGGTTCAATCCTCGGTTCCGGCAAAGATTTATCTGATTACCAAACCCTTCCTTCACCTCTGACAAGACATCTTGTGAATGTGAGGAATGCCAGGTCTCCACCGTGGTTCGGATTCCACGTTAAACTGTAGGTCCTCCATTTCATCTCGCAATCACCCTACCATTACACATTAGCGTAAGTGCGTATAACCCGAACGGGTAGTAAGACGCGGTGCTAATAATAATAATAATATTGGTATAATTCAAGTCTATTCAATCAATGATTATTACGTATGATGATAAACACTAATTACGACCAGGTATATGTGAACGCCTCCTCTATCTTGTTCGCAGTCGATGTGGTCACATATCTTCTCATGAAGAAGGCCAAACACCCAACACCTTGTAAAAGTGTTTAGAAGATAGAATGTTTGGAAGGAGAAGTGCTGTGCGGTTAATGTAAACTGTGTACGGGGAGGCTATTCATAGGCGCACAGAACGATCGGACTTGGCCAGGAGTTTCGCACTATTTCCCTCGAGCTAGTCGGGGGGCGCGAACCACCGCCGACTAAATACCAAGTGATAACAACACTTTACGTTCATCGGCTGCATAAAAATGGTGCATTCGTTTTTTTTAATGAAAAAAAAAAGTGATTGATATATTTTTTTAATGTAAATATTTGTGTGTGTGTGGTTTTTTGTGTGTAGTGAGAACTGACAGTGAAAAATCTGAAGAAAGATCTATTTTGATGGAACGAATAAAAAAAGGACATAAGAGTATTGATAAGTAAGTATTAATTAAACTCTCTATTAAAATGAACATAGAGAGTTACTAAAACCAATATCTAAGATACAGTGAAATTGCTATAAACATAATTCATATTTATTAGCTGGTTACCGGCTTAGGTGGTCGCATGGTCTAAGGCATCCTTCTTGCTAAAGACTGACTGCCAATGAGAGGAAGAAATTGGATCAACTCCCGATCGGGTGTACTGAGGGTGGTTTCTACTCTCTCTCTCTCTCTCTACGCAAATCTGGGTACACTACATTTAAATTCAACCTTCCTCATCCCTAACATATTAGCATAGTTAATATATTTGTCTATAACCTGAACAGATAATAAGACGTGGTGCAAAAAAAGAAAAGAAGCTATTTTATCGCATTTTATACTTATTGAGGAATTTTCGCATGCAAATTAGTGTATAATGGATCACCCAGATATTAAATAAAACACTAACAAATTTTCAAACAAGTTTTTAAATAAATTATAAACCCACAAAGTTAGCTTGACGCTAACCCGGAAGGCCCAGATAACTTTTCCCCAGGACTGCATACAATTTCCTCTACAGGAAATTTGTACCTTGTACCCTAAGTTTATATACTTTAATTAGACGATATAAAGCACACATGAACTAAAGAGTACTCAAAATACGAATTAAATCGATTAAAATAAATCAAAGTACAGTGAAATATCTAAATAGCAGACACCTGCTGGGACCAAAGAAAGGACCGTTAGTAAAACATATATGTCTCACACCTTAACTTAGTCAGTACCGTGTCTGCCTATGAAGCTAAGGAATCCTGGTTCGATTCTCGATATGGCCGAAAGTTTATCATTGGTTAAATATAGGTTTACCCTTCCACATGGTTAAATTAACGACTGGGGAATGGTTGTTGTAAATAATAAGACATACGAAGCTAGGATAGGCCTAACCAGCTGTTAGGGGAAAATATATGGCTTGAATAAACACTGACCCAGTCCACAGGTTGGAAACAGTAACATAACTTATTCTTTATGAACCTGTAAATTGTGCATACTTATTATAAAAGTCTAATTATCTCGCTGCATATTATTTTATGAGATGTAATCATGACAATTGAATAAATACTGTACATAGCTCGCTGGGCAGTTTGCATGGTACTAAAAACAATATTCAAATACATTATTTAATAAATCTACCTAGATGACTTATAGTAAATAAAATATACTGTAGTATTAAATTAACAATACTGTAAATCATTAAATAATAGGAATGACAAAAACAAAGAAAATATTATATTTACCTCAACACAGTAAAAACGTTTTATATAAGAAAAAAAAAGTTTTTATTTACCTCAAAATAAATTCAAATGTTTAATCAATTAACTCAAATTTTGAAACATTGATTCATTGATAAGCTTATTTTTAATAAATTAAACATTTTTGTTTGTTTTTTGTGAACGCTAGACTATTTCTTTTAATAAAATCTGTACTATATTATATGTGGACTGGTGTTTGCCTTTTTGGCCGCTATTTAAAGATTATTATGAATCAACTTGCATCTCTAGCAGTATTCGCGTCCGTTATTGAGAAAGTTAAACACCGGGAAGATATTTCGCCATAGTAACGTATGTTATCTTGACGGGGCAG
Source organism: Timema douglasi (assembly GCA_901482245.1). Lineage (NCBI taxonomy): Eukaryota > Metazoa > Arthropoda > Insecta > Phasmatodea > Timematidae > Timema > Timema douglasi. Next base: position 163,868 of record CABEEJ010001050.1, on the reverse strand, counting down.
TTTAAACTGACCCGCTTCGGTGGTCGCATGGTCTAAAGCACTACTCTCGTGCTAGACTAGAGTGCCGAAGACAGGGATATCATGGTTCGAACCCAGTTGGCTGTACTGGGAGTGGTTTTCCAAAATAGTTTTCAACTCTCCCTCCACGCAAATGTTGGTAGATTTTCTCTAGATTCAACATTCCTAATCCCAAACATATTCATGTAATTAGTACATATATGTATAACCCAAACGGGCAGTAATACGTGGTGTTGAACAAAAGTTAAACTGTTTTAGGAAAACAGTATTGAGAAGTGTATTTAAAGATATTGTTTATTTTGGAAAAAGTTTTGTACAATTGATTATATTTGAATAGCAAGATTGGAATGATCTTCAAGTTACGGACATAACCGCATCAAATATTATATTCGCGAGATTGAAAAATGACACTTGGATACGGGAATCAAACCCAATGGCCCTTGACTTAGCGCTCCACTAAGCTATCCAGGATTCGTTTTATTTATTTTGCGTAGCACAAAGTTCCTAACCCCTGACCTATCAAAGTAAACAAAGCTATGTGTCAAAGCCTTTTCTCCCCATGAAAATATAAAATTTATTAATATCAGTGTCATTTGTTTAACCTTGTTTTTTTTTTCTTTTCCAGTCCCCACTTAGATTAATGTGTGTCTGGTCCAATATGAGGACGTGCTGTTTCGGGCTCACCCTCAGAACAGGATGTATTTCCGTCGGCATAATAAATCTTGTACGTGAGTTTGTATCGATCAAAGAAAAATTAAACGTAAACTAATTATAAAGGATGGTTCATATTCTTTTACTATTCAATTTAACAACATATTTTTGCCAATTCACGACATCCTCTTTATATTTTCTCAAATATATTATCGATTTTACAGGTTCCGTGTATCATGGCATTTGTCGGAATACCGATACATATGATGACCACAAAGCTAACTGGTTGGTAATATATGTTAGTTAAATTACATGCTATCAGATATATTCTATTTATAAGTCGTCACTCCAGAATATAATATGTATTCTTGTTTAATGTGTAGCTTACAATAAATTAGTGCTTTGGTTTTTAATTTTTATCAATAGAATTAATTTTTTTTCGTCTTTGAAGCTTTGACTGCCCCTGACTCACTTTTAATACTATTATATACTAAATACAGTTTTTGTTTTACTGTCTTCTACAATATTTAAAATCATAGCAATGGTTTTTGTCTTTTTAAGTGTCAAGCATGACAATAAATAATTCCAGGCACCTCTATGGCAAAATGAGCTTTAAAACCTAAATAATAATATATTTCTTAAGTTATGTTATACTAAATAAGAACAATATGCGTGCAGAGTTCCGTCAAAATCAGTTGAAGTTAAAGAAAATGTATTCAAATTTATCGGCAGATTTTGACCCTATAAACGTATACTAAAATTAACTAAGTGAATCTCTACTATAATTATTGGTATACAATAATGTCAGTTATGTACCACATTTGTTCGAAACCATTTGAGATAAAATGAACATTAAAGAAAATACATATTTGTTTTTTTATAAAGACCTGTGTGTAAAATTCGGTATGTCATTGATATAAATTTTTCTTTAAACATTAAACAACGCTAGACTTATGTTATCAAAGCATATATCAAACAGGACTCCAAATCTCAAAGAAACAGATAACAGTATCACGGCCAGTTTGAGCTGGGGAAATTTTTTTGAATACTTTATTTAATTATCAAATAGCAAAAGTATTTAATGATATCATAAATATTTCAAAGAACATCTCATAAGTCACTGCCACTGTATAATTATACCAATAGATTAATATCTTACCTCTAGCAAATCTAATTCGAATCCTTCAATCTTTCTTCAATTTATCTATCTAAGTGCCGGATTTTTATCTGTGAAATGTTGTCACTAGGTCACAAACAAGAATTCTCTCCCCTCTGTAGAACCTGGTTATAGCCCCGACTGATAACTTGAGGAGAAAGCAGACAGGCTAAGCGTGATTAGTAGTCCACTAATATGATAAGTCTTAAAAGAGTATTAAAAACCAGATTAAATACAAGTTTGATTCTTGTAAGGATAAATAAAACACACGCGATAAAGCCATCCTAAACATGGATGTAGTGTTTTCCTTCTTGAAAAGTTATTTTATGAACCAGAAACACGTTTTTGTCATAACCATCTCCAAGCAATCTATGTAAAAAGCGGAAGCATAGTTTCCCATAAAATGCATTGTATCCTATCAACGCCCTTATTATAATTCAACAGATAATTTCATTTGGGATTTAGTTTTATTGTTTCTAACAGCGCAAGTTATTTTTTGTTTGGTATATAAATCTGCTAGCTGTCACAAGGAGAAATATGATTGGGGGATCAGGCAGTCCGGGTGAGAGTTCGCTTACAGGGATCTAGCTATATGAGATAGTAGATGAATCAAGGGTGAGGCGATGTGTTCACGTAATGAGTAAGTTGGAGTACATGAGATAGTAGAGGAAGCAAGGGTGAGGTGATTTGTTCACGTAATGAGTAAGTTGGAGTACATGAGATAGTAGAGGAATCAAGGGTGAGGCGATGTGTTCACGTAATGAGTAAGTTGGAGTACATGAGATAGTAGAGGAA
>CABEEJ010001050.1:138419-159129 GCA_901482245.1 Timema douglasi | reverse complement strand
CAAGGGTGAGGCGATGTGTTCACGTAATGAGTAAGTTGGAGTTCATGAGATAGTAGAGGAATCAAGGGTGAGGCGATGTGTTCACGTAATGAGTAAGTTGGAGTACATGAGATAGTAGAGGAAGCAAGGGTGAGGCGATGTGCTCACGTATTGAGTAAGTTGGAGTACATGAGATAGTAGAGGAAGCAAGGGGAAGGCGATGTGTTCATGTAATGAGGATGGAGAAGGAAAGGATCCCAAGGAGAATTATGGAGATAAAGTACAGTAGCCCCATGATTTCTTTGGTGCTGACTGACAGCTCACAGCTGACTTCTGACTGTCTACATTTAGGTATATACCTAAATTTTGACTGTCAGAAGTGACAGCTGCTAAACACATGTTTTTGCAGATCATATGGTTCGGCGTAGGGATACCTAATTTGGTCTGGTAACTTTTCAAAGCCGTCCACTGTGAGCTGTCAGTCAGCACCAAAGAAGCCATGGAGCTACTGTATGTAGGAAAAATACAACTAGGAAGATCAAGAAATAGACGGGAGAAGCAGATAACAGCAAATGTGAGTGCGAGAGGAGAGTAATGAAAGTATATAAATGAGGAAGAGTAGTGGAAAGAAAGATGAAGATGGAGACATTTTACTAAACTCGCCCGGTCACAGGTTGGAAACAATTTATGATGATGAGTTAAATATCTTGAGATAGTTCCTGATAACCTGTTACAGTATATTATATAGTAATTATTACCATACCATGCATGATAATAAACTGACACACATTATATGACTACATGTGAGCTACACAACAGCCTAGATTTCTCCTAATCAAGGTCACTGCATATTACATAGGTGTGTGCTTTAGGGGTTTGTGGGGTGGAGGTTGGGGGGAAAGTTATATTTTTATTAAAGAACTAGGTGACCTGGTGGTCTAGGGGTAAGGTGTCGGACTTCTATGCTGGGGGTTCGGGGTTCAATCCTCGATTCCGGCTACAGATTTATCTGATTACCAAACCCTTCCTTCACCTCTGACAAGACATCTTGTGAATGTGAGGAATGCCAGGCCTCCCCCGTGGTTTGGATTCCACGTTAAACTGTAGGTCCTCCATCTCACAATCACCCTACCATTACACATTAGCGTAAGTGTGTATAACCCGAACGGGTAGTAAGACGCGGTGCTAATAATAAAAATAAAAATAATAATAAGATTAAAGAGCTGCAGCAGTAATTCAGTCACACACCAAGTCAAAGATCCACGGATTGAATCATCTTTGTTCTGTATTCATGTACATTTTTAAACTAATGTTAACTTGATAATTATCTTTTAAAGAAATTACTTTTCTCCCCAATACTTTATATTTCTTGTTTCAGAGGATGAGAATACGCTTTGTGTGGTCGCCATGGTGTTAATCACTCTAGTGTTTATGCCCACCAACATTATTCTCTTAATGGGGACTTCAGATGTAAGTACATCTCTTTTCAAGATAAGTACTATTGGATGTCCCACTTTGGTAGTCACGCAGACTAAATGTCAACTAGTCTAGTCTGGTTGCCCAGTGACTAAGAGATTCCGCATAGATACACTGAGGCTTTCTCTTTCTACCTTAACGCAAATCGGTGTAAATTTACTCTAATTTACACCTATATAATCGCTAACTGTTTAGCATAATTAAAATTAGTTTTTTCCCAACCCTCTTCGGTGGACGCTTGGTCTAAAGCATCACTTTCGCAAAAGACTATACTGCTGAGGATGGTTCTCGGTTGAGCGGTTTTTCCTTAGTGGTTTCCCCACTAACTTTCAACGCAAATGTGGGTACACTTCCTCTAAATGCAACCTTAATAATCCCTAACACATTATAGTAGCTATTACATAGGCTTATAACCCAAACGGGTAGTAAGATGTGGTGCTAAATAAATGACATGGTGAACAAAACTGTTAAATGGATGTGAGTTTATGTGAAACTTATTTCAAATAAACATCCTTGAATTCACCATATTTTTGATATTTTTATTAATATCAGGAGATTATATATTTTAAATATAAATAAATGATTATTTAATAATAAAATTGTAGACTTAGGAATTTTACAATCAACCAAAGTAATTAGTTTGAAGGGAGGCTTTGTCCAATCGTTTTTTTTTATGGTTTGATAAAAACCAATTAAACTGCCCCTGAGATTGTTTTGTTGATGTTTCTAGAAGAAACCGCCCCTGCTCCTTCTTTGGCTCCTCATTTACACTCTGACGTGGCTGGCGGAGCTGGTCTATGTCATATATAAACTCGCGCAAGGGTTTATCAAGTATAACAAACTCCCCGTCCTACTGGGACTCTTGGTAATAGGTAAGTAAGTACTCGGAACGTCGGAATTCAATTATAGCGATATTGGATTAATTACAATTAATGTTCACTCTTGATGTGGGTATTTTTACGGGAACAATTTAACTATATAATTATTATATCAGCACACCCTGGTTCAATTCCATTAGATGTTAGATGTATTTATTTGAAACTAAGATTGGTTTCAATTGGTAAACGGATAACTTTACTCTCTGGGGATCTATCCGTCGTGTTCATCCGAAAGTGAATCTAGAATAAGTCTCTATACCTAAAACCAAATCTATTGTCCCCGTTTGTTATTGCTTACAAGGTATTCGGTTTCAACTCCGGCTTTCAATTCCAAGGCTATAATTATAATCAGTTTTAATCACAAATTATATCGTCAGGCTTAGATCAGCGTTAGCTCCCAACGTGTTTTTTTTTATCTTCTCTCTAGGTGACTTAGAACTTATTTCTAAGAGATTCCACCCACCTCGGTGGCGTAGTTGGCTAACGCGCTAGTCGTGTTGAGCTCGACTGCTGAGGACGGGGATATCGAGGTTTGAATCTCGGTCGGGTGAACTGGGGTGGTTTTTCATAAATGGTTTTCCACTCTCCCTCCACGAAAATGCGGGTTCACTTCCTCTAATTCAACCTTCCCAATTCTTAATCCATTAGCGTAATTAGTACTTAAAGCGTATAGCCCGAACGGGTAGTAAGACGCGGTGCTAAATAATAATAGATTCTCTTATAAACGAGGCGGAGGTCAGTTGGTATAAAGTGTTAGAATCACACTGCATTTGATTTTCATTGATGGATAAGGGGGCTAGAGGTTCGATTCTCTATCGGGTGAAATGTCAGTGATATTCCATATGTAGTTCATACGGTGGATTTCTCATTTTATTTCCCCAATAATGTGGATCATTCCCTTTGAGTTACCTTACTTACCCTTTGAATTTTAGATTAAGTCGTTAAAGAGGTATGGCGTAGACAAAACTGCCAGTTAAGGTCAACATTTTTGTAGTTTTTGTCACAAATAAATAAAATATGGCTCCAGTAGATATATTTAGTTTAATTTTCTACACATATTAATGTCAACAGTTTTTGAATGTAATGAGAGTGTTTTATTTTTGCTGAAAACGTTTCTGATAAAATGCCACTGTGCTAATAGCAAATATATAAGAACTGTTTATAGTAGAACCGTGTCGAAAACTAAAACAAATTTGTCTACTGTAGAAAAAGGTTTGAATCAATTTGGCCAAAAATAGAAAAAAAAAATCTTAATTCAAGTTACCTTCCACTCCAACTTAATAGCCCTCGTATTAAACGTAGAGTTCAAACATTAACCCTTTTCATCCTGTATCAATAAGATAGTTAATTTATGTTGCAAATAGCCTGGGAAGGCACAGAAGAAGCCTCGCACTAAATTACACCTATTTGTTTAGTTAACATGGAGACAGGAGAAAGGAATATAATCAGATAGTTTATTTTTAACGTTCCATTTTCAGAAACTCGTTTTTGTTTATCATAGACGATGAGAGAAGATGAAAGCTTTTTTTGTTTATGAAATACCACTCTTAATGGCTTTTATTTTAGTACAAAATAATTGTTGTTCGTGGAATATTTTTCCTAATAATTTAAAAGTTAGGAATAGGTCGGGAAATACGGACACTATATTTATTAGATGCATTTATTTTATTTTAAATTGTGGATTATTATCTAAGTTATTACATTCTGGCCATCACGTTGCACCACGTTAGGGTCTATCAATATGTTTAATGGGTGGTTTGTTAGTGAGTTAAACCTTACCAACTAAGTCGTATAGTTATTTATTAAAAGTATCATCTGTTCTTTTAAAATTAAAACGCTATGACGAAGGAAAGAAGAAAATTCGGAGAGAGATGAAGGAGGAGGCAGAGGACAGGGCTCATTGGCGGTCTAAGTTCGCTGACAAAAGGAACGGAACTGTCATAAGACAGAACACATAATAATTTCAATTTCAATTTACTTCACTATAGTGCTGGCCAACAGTCGTGAGACTTATGACAGGCCAGCACTGAAAAGTATACAAGTAGCATTAAACACGTATAATAAGACAATTTAATAATCGATAGTAGCTAAATAATTATACATACTGATGAATAATTACAAAAAATAGGACATACTAATTATAAATGACAAGAATAATAAATAACAAACATGAGATTAGTCAAAGAATGTGTATTTAAAAAGTGGTAATAATAATAATTGTTTAAAAACTGAACTATCGTTCCCTAAAGAATATTTAATATTCAAAAATATTAATCGATTCAGACATGTATTTGCTATTTTACGACCTAGCTTGGATTAAATCAAAGACAGTTGTCCCCGAAATTCACCTATCTACACTATACACTTAGTTCCCAATAATAACATCGTCTTTGATAAATACATGCGAATTAGTAGATTGCATCACCCACGTGGCCTTGCTTCAAATCCTTGTGCATTCATATTTAGCTACACATTGTATATAGAATATTATTTGGAATAATGAATTGTCTAAATGATTGGTAGTTTAAGAAAACGACATTAACAATCAATATAAGATATATAGGCCTAACATTTTACTCGAAAAACTTTGACAATATAAATTAGGCTAAAATGTTCATTCATGAATGATATATATTTATTTTCAAAACTTTAACCTCGAATGGGAAGGAAATGCGAGTTTTTTAGTCTATATCTTACCAGTTTTTATAATAAAAAACTGTTATAACAACCAAATTTCTTTATTAAATAAATTTAGTTTAATTTTCTACACATAAAACCCTCAACAGCTCTTGAATATGTGTTATTTACATCGAGGAATTTGACTGTGACATTTTTAGGAAGTGATTCCAGTAACAAATATAAACCTATAAAAATGTTGAGATTAGTAGTTAATTAAACTAAATTCATCTACAATAGTAAATTTTATTTATTATAGCCAAATAAGTTTTAGTTTATTAATACTGTAAAATTACGAACCATGTCTCATTCCCACTTATTGCTATTATCGTTTTTTTTATTACAAGACATAAAATGCTATCCAAAGTTTTAAAATAGGACATCCAAACAAGAAAAAGCATTTGTGCGTATGACTAAACAAGTGTTATCAGATATTCGCCAGTCACGTAATCCTTTAAGGCCATGGAGAAATCCCTTCTCAATAAATAAACAGGAAAACAATTATCGTAAAGTATAAACGCTGCACCCGCCTCGGTGGCGTAGTTGGCTAACGCGTTAGTCGTGTTGAGCTGCTCGACTGCTGAGGATGGAGAGATCGAGGTTCGAATCTCGGTTGGGTGAACTGGGGGTGGTTTTTCCTAAATGGTTTTCCACTCTTCCTCCACGCAAATGCGGGTTCACTTCCTCTAATTCAACCTTCCCAATTTCTAATCCATTAGAGTAATTAGTACTTAAAGCGTATAACCCGAACGGGTAGTAAGACGCGGTGCTAAATATTATTATTATTATTATTATTATAAACGGTGACTCCAAGTGCTACGTCACGTGCCCATCCTAGTTCACGTTCCGCAGTTTGAGAAACACTGGACTAAAACGAAGCATTGCCAGAACTTGGGTAAATTTAGCACCTTGATGTCAGTGGCATTCTTTGTAAAGAAGAAACGTCCTTGTTATATTTTAGTTTTACTTCTTTTGTGTTTCAGCTCTCACGTTCTACATGCTTGTAGTAGTGTACAGTCACTGTAAAGAGCTGAAGAAAGAAGAAACCGAACTAAGAAAATCTTACTCCTTGCAACGTAAGACCACTCCGGCTGCGAACCTTCACAGGAGGGTGTCTACGAACAGTATTAGACTTAAACCGGTCATTAAAGAATATAAGACCAGCACCTCTGTATCTAGTGAAGAAGCAGTTGTTTAGCGAGCTGACCACTTGCCCAAACTGTTGGGGATTATTTTTGTTTGGGTACCCATGCGTCTGAAATTGGGCTACTAATGATGGCGTAAATTTACATTTGTAGTATCCCTAGTTAAAGATGAAGATGTATTGATCCGAAGCTACGGATACAGTGATCATGATATATTTCAATTAGATAAAAAAAAACACCTGAATACAGGAATAAAACATGGATCCCTTGGTTCAGTGTGCCAATGCTTTACCTTTGAACTATCCGGGATTTGTCCCGTGCTCAAATATACAAGTCTAACAGATGTCACTCAATCATTAAGTCAGAGGCGTCTCGTGCTTTTTTTTAGCGCCTAGAGTTTCTACCCATTCGGATTGTATGCCTATATAATAATTACACTAATATGGAAGTGACGAGGAAGGTTGAGTTTAGAAGAAGTGTACTCACATTTACGGGACGGGAGATTATAAAACCTTGGGGGGGGGGGGCACCCCTTCAGCCCNTATTACTTAAGCACATTTTTGGCCATTTTAACCCCTCCTCCCACTTGTAAGCAAAAATAAGTGTATGTATGCCTCCCACCCCCCCTCTTGCCAACCTAAGATTTGTCAACTTTTTTAATTTGTTTATAGGAATAACCATTCTTTTTTTCATGCAATTTTGCCTATACCCTGAACAGGTAGTAAGACACGACGATAAACAAAATTAAACATTAATTCAATTCATAGGAATTGCTGGTAATTATTAACATAAAGGTGTTCATTAATATTGCGAAATAATTTACAGTTAACACTGGCACCCAATGAATTTAAATTTATTGAACAGGTAAAATTAAAACAAGTTACAACATTATACAAGTTTAAAATGTTAATATACTTTTAATTGAAGATATAAAAAAATATTATTAGTGAATACATGAATATTATATTTATATTTATGACCAACGTCTCAAAACTTTCAGTTATTATGTTATATTATATTTAGTTGGGGGAGGGGGGCGGGCGCTAGGTCACTCAAGCTTTGGCTTACTTCTATAGTCTTGTACACTTCTTTCCTCCACTTTTTCCTCGTTTAACCACTCAGCATCTTCATTGCTGCCCGAAGTCCAAGCGGCTTGCAATATGCCCTCCCACAATTTTGCTCAGCTTTCTTTGTCTTACGTAAGCATTGTTCTGACCCCCTCCTCTCTTGTCAGCAAAAATAAGCACAGCTTGAACCTCCTTCCCCACTAAGGTGCTTACGTAATACTTGAACGCCCCCTAACCGGAACTACAGTAGCTCCATGACATCTTTGATGCTGACTGGCAGCTCACAGCTGACTGACAGCCCACAGCTGACTTCTGACAGTCAACATTTAGGTATATACCTAAATTTTGACTTTTAGAAGGGACAGCTGCTAAACACATGTTTTTGCAGATTATATGGTTCGGCGTAGGGATACATAATTTTGTCTGGTAACTTTCCAAAGCTGTGAGCTGTCGGTTGTGAGCTGTCAGTCAACAGCAAATAAGCCATGGGGCTACTATAGAACACCGATCTCTCAATTATCGACAGCCCAGTTTATTGCGACAGTAATGCGTTAAAATGGATTCATACTTACAGAAGTGTGCGCCGACTGCGCTCCGGAGGTGTCGTGTCGTTAGCATTCGGAGCATGATAGCAGCACTGTCGGAGCACAGTCCTGTTAGTGTGAATACTACTTTAGAGGCCTAAACCATTCGAAAGCCGAAGCGGGTTCGTGGGTTGTTGCCTTTTGAAAAAACTGCACAAACGATTAGTTTTCTCCCATTCACTATCAAACTTATCCTTTGAAAACAATAAAAACACATTCAAGCATTACATTATTTTGTGTGTGGTTGGTCTGATGTACAGAGATGGGGAGAGAATGGTTATCCAGTACAGTCCTGTCAACCCTGTCTTGTTTTGGTAACGATTCACAAGCCATTCCTGATAAAGATGAGCCTTAATAAATGCTATTTTCTAGGGACGCTTCTTCACAGTGGGTTATTGACTGTCTGGACGTTGTAGATAAATGTTTTAATGGAAAATGTCGTTTCAGCTCTCAAAGACTTATGTAAAAAAATATTATTTTAGTTATTCTTAGGGAATTTCCTTTTTGTAAGATTTTTTTCCAAATATAAATACTGTAGTATATCTGAAAAAGCTGAAGAATTTATTACTATAAATATTGTTTGGGAGCTCCAGCACCTCTTGTTCCAAATAATTCTTTTACATTATTAAAATAATATAGTTCCTTTTATAGAGCTACACAACAACAATAAATACTAATTATACTTTTTAAATAAAACAATAACAAAAAATACAGAACAAAAACAGAATCAATATATAGTATTTATTTACTCTATGGATACAAATTAACATTATTTTAAAGTTAGGTTGAATTGATTATTATGTAATTTAATTATGTAAATCTGCTAAATATTAGAATCTTCGAATCACTATAAATATTTGAGCTTAGCACTTGAGCTTAGAGTTCTTACGGTGGTTTTTAAAGTCCTAAAAGCCTAAAACATTCAATGCCTGTGAAATGAGCTGTTGCAGATATCGACAAGACATGACATGTTAAATGGTTGCTCTACTACCACTTTCCAACTGTTTGAGAACTTTACTGAACCTGCTTTGACATTTTTATTGGAAGTAAATGTATGTACACCCTGTTTATTTATGTAATAAAAATAAATGTTGTTTTTAAAAAAAAGTTTTATTTATAAACACCTTTTAAGTGTAGTTTACATTTTCATACATAGTTTTGATTTACATAGTGAAGTTTAAAATGAACATTCTAATGTCGTGAACAATTTTCGATGGATATGAAGTCGTACGAGTTGAGATGATGGATAAATGACCTCGATGAATTAATCAGTCTTCAAAAGAAACCAGATGGTGTATTCTTCTAGTGCTTGCTGTAGCCGCCGTAGGAGCCGTAAGAGGATCCCAGCGACGAACCGTGGAGGCCACCCAAAGAGCTGGAAACATAGCTACCTTGCAGACCGCCAAGACTTCCGGATCCATAGCCGATTCCAGAACCAAGGCTCAGTCCAGATCCGTGGCTAAGACCAGATCCATAGCCGATTCCAGAACCAAGGCTCAGTCCAGATCCGTGGCTGAGACCAGATCCATAGCCGATTCCAGAACCAAGGCTCAATCCAGATCCGTGGCTGAGACCAGATCCATAGCCGATTCCAGAACCAAGGCTCAGTCCAGATCCATGGCCAATTCCAGAGCCATAGCCTATTCCTGAGCCAAGGCCGATTCCGGATCCATAACCAATTCCAGAACTCAAGCCGATTCCTGATCCAATTCCAGAACCAAGGCCGATTCCGGATCCATAGCCGATACCTCCCAGGCTAAGGCCGCCAATACCACCTCCCAAGCTTCCACCGCCGATGCCTCCTGAAGCGATAGCTACTGGCTGAGCCACAGTGATGGGCTGAGGAACAGGCACTGCTACTGGTCTAGGTACGGTCACTGGGTACGGCTGAGGTACGTTCACGGGGTACGGCTGGGGTACGGGAACGGCGACGGGATGAGGTACGGAGACGGGGTAAGGACGAGACACGGTCACAGGGTAGGGTTTAGGCACGGAGACAGGCACTGGGTGAGGTACGGACACGGGGTAGGGACGAGGTACCGAGACAGGGTAGGGTTGAGGTACTGCCACTGGAACAGGCCTGTTGACGGTCACTGGGATGGGCTGGGGAACTGGAACAGCAACTGTCTGAGTCACAGTTCTGACGTCCACTGGAGCTGACGCGCCAATACCAGAGCCTAGACCGATGCCGGAGCCCAGACCGATGCCGGAGCCCAGACCAATGCCAGAGCCGATACCAGATCCGTAGCCGATTCCTGATGCAAGACCAATCCCGGATCCGTAGCCGATCCCTGATCCCAGACCAATACCGGAGCCGTAGCCGATCCCTGATCCCAGACCAATGCCGGAGCCGTAGCCGATACCTGATCCCAGACCAATGCCGGAGCCGAGAGCGTACCCTCCAGATCCGTAGCCGTATCCTCCAGAGCTGTAGCCGAGTCCTGATTCCAGACCGATTCCGCCATATCCAAGACTCCCGCTGCTCAGGGCAGCGCCGCCGCCATATCCGCCTCCAAAGCTACCCAAGAGCCCACGTTTGTCTTGTTTCTTCTTCTCCTGGGGGGCTCCGCCAAGGACTGCGGTGGCAGCAGCCAAAGTGATACACGATACCTGGAAAAATATTGGGAGAATGTAGCTAATATATTTTACACCTAAACATGTTCCCATTTGAAGTATTTATCTTATTGGTTTATTTTTGTTTAATATTTGTCAAAATAGACCTTTAAATACTAATATTGAATATTATAAATTATACTCTACCTAGCCATTTATAAACCAAGCTTGTTTTTCCAATGTAGTTTCTTTCTTAAGCTGGAAACTTTAATGAAAGAATGAACAGGGAACCCTTGAACATTAAACTAGTTTGGAAATCACGTTTAACTAACATCAGTCTCATTGCTAATAAACCTAATAATACGTGCTCATAGTTATAAAAATATAGTTGTTTTAATTGGACATATAAAAGAAATAATGATGATAAACATTAGAAATAATTTAGAAAAATCTTTTCAAAATTTGAATTTAAATAAGTAATTTATATTTAAGTCATATTAACGTAATATATGTTTTAAAGGTTTAGAAATATATATAATAAAATCGAGATCTATGAGACAAACACAGATACCAGATAAAGTACCGCTAATTTACAGTTTATTTAGTGCGGTAGAAATATATTTAAAAAAAAAGCAAATCTAATTTTACCGTTACCCACTTTGGTGACCGCGTGGTCAAACGAGCTACTCTCATGGTGTACTGGACTACCAAAGACGAGGAGATCGGTGTTCGATCCCGGTTGGGTGCACTGAGAGTGGTTTTCCTAAATTGTTTTCCACTCTTTCTCCATGTGAATGGGGGTGCACTTCCTCTAAGATAAGCTTTCCTAATTCCTAACCGATTAATGTAGTTAGTACACAGGCGTATAAGCTGAACATGTAGTAAGATGCGATGCTAAAACAAAATCATTGTGATTTGTTTTCAGTCCTTTTCTGGATTATAATCTTTGAAACTTAAATTATAAAGACAGAGCTGTGGTGTCTGACAAATAGGTGGTTTGAGGAGAAAATCTAAATATGAGTTTACCTTGGTTACAATTTTAGAAACATATCTAACCTATGACAACACAATTTACATTAAATACATTTTTAAATAATTTTTGTGTCATTGTGTGAGTGTGTTGTTTTGTAACTGAATCCTGGAACAAATATTTCACCCCTACCCCAAGTTATTTTCACTTAGTATTTATGAGCAAGCACAATATTATTGTAATAATCTATTGGTCCTGTCCAGGAACCAAACCCCAGTGCCTTGAATCCAGGATATAAGTTATCCCCCATGTAAAGACCCTCCAGGAAGGATTTTATTGCAAAGCTTAGGGATTGTGATATTATCGTAATAAGCTATTGGTACTATCCAGGAACTGAGCCCTGGTACCTTGATACCAGAAGGTATCTTAACCCCCATGTGATGACCTCCAAACCCCAGTAAAAACTAACCAACACGCTTCGGTGGCCCCGTGGTCTAAGGCGCTACTCTCGTGTTAGACTAGACCACCAAAGATGGGGAGGTTGGGGTTTGATCTCGTTTGGGTGCACTAAGGGCGGTTTTTACTAAATGGCTGTTCACCCTACTTCCAAGCAAATGCGGGTGCACTTCCTCTCAATTAAACCTTAATAACCCCTTAACTATGAGTGTAATTAGTACATATGCGTATAGCCCGAACGGGTAGTAAGAGAGTGGTGCTAAAGATAAACTCACCAGGAAATACTTCATTCCAAGACTTAGTTATTGTTATATTATCGTAATAAACTATTGGTACTATCCGGGAACTGAACCCCGGTATCCTGATGCTATAAGGTAGCTTATCCCCCATGTAATAACTAACACCTAGTTATTATTATTATTATTATTATTATTGTTAGCACCGCGTCTTACTACCCGTTTGGTTTATACGCACTTACGCTAATGTGTAATAGTAGGGTGATTGTGAGATGAAATGAAGGACCTACAGTTTAACGTGGAATCCGAACCACGGTGGAGCACCTAGTTAAAACTCTCCAAGAAGAACTTCATTGCAAAGCTTAGTTATTGCTAATAAGCCCAAAATTATCGTAATAAACTATTGGTGTTATCCAGGAACCGAACCCCGGTATCCTGAAGCTATAAGGTAGCTTACCCCCATGTAATAACTAACACTCAGTTAAAACTCACCAGGAAGAACTTCATTGCAAGCTTAGTGAAGTGTACAATGAGCTGATCCTCTGTATGAATGCTGATTTGCAAAGAGCCACCCGCCAGTTTTATACTAATCTCGCCCTCAAACCTCACCGTATTTACTTTCACTGGTCGATAAACTCGTTGTTTCCACCTCTGGCTCTTTTTCTCTCTCTCTCCCCCTCCCTCCCCCCTGTGTCCTGCTGATGTCCGTTTGACCACCTGTAAACTCGACACTGAAATCCCCTTTCCGCTCTCTCTCTCGTCAAGTTTGGGCCCCTCCTACGGAAGGCCCTCATTCCGACAGATTTGGATCGGGTTTGAAAAGCTATCGCCGATTATATAACACCCCTCTCCGTCCCACAACTCTTGGCCTATCTTAACGCCTTTCTTTCGTTTTAATAAAGAAGGTACCCTAGTCGATGGGCACACGGAATAAATACCAGGTTAGTGTAGATTGGCTTAGTGAGGATGGATGAGGATGGTGTTAGAGTCCCGGCTGGGTGTATTGAGGGTGCTTTTTTTCTCTCTCTCTCTAAATAGGTTCACATTTTCCCTACAATCGAATGCCAATGTAATTTCTTTGAATAATATCTTCCTCACCTCTACTCCATCAGCGTAAATAAATGTGAAGTGCCCGGATGTAAAGACGTAGTGCAAACATAAAATAAAATAAGGATCCTGTGGTGGAATGACTTTGTACAATATAATATTTAACCATCCTTGTGGTCACCCGCCTCGGTGGCGTAGTTGGCTAACGCGCTAGTTGCGTTGAGCTGCTCGACTGCTGAGGACGGGGAGATCGAGGTTCGAACCTCGGTCGGGTGAACTGGGGGTGGTTTTTCCTAAATGGTTTTCCACTCTCCCTCCACGCAAATGTGGGTTCACTGCCTCTAATTCAACCTTCCCAATTCCTAATCCATTAGCGTAATTAGTACTTAAAGCGTATAACCCGAACGGGTAGTAAGACGTGGTGCTAAATAATAATAATAATAATAATCCTTGTGGTCGAATGGCTAGGTATGTTTGTAGAATACCCTGGGTTGCTCTTATATTATCACTTAACAAATTTTGTGTCCCGTTTCACTGGATGAATGGTTTATAAGCGGAGGCATCATTCTCATGTTAAACTGGCCTGTTGAAGACGGAGAGATTGGGGTTCGAATTCCGGTCGGGTCTACTGAGGATGTTTAAAAAAAAATGGTTTTCCCCTTTCCTTCCACCCAATGGCATACCAACTCCTTTGGGGGCCCGGGGCGGGAGTTTCATGGCCCCCCTCCCCCCCATTATTAAGCACTCCCCATATTGTGCCTCTATTGGCACCACAAAACCGAGGCTTAATATTATATCCATAATAACTAGAGGAAAAAAATATATGTGGAAAGAACTATGTAAGTATTAATAGAACTTAAAGGAAAAGTAAAACTAAAAACACAGAATTTGCGTTTATTGTTTTTTTTCCCTTCAAATATATAGTTTTTATTTCAATCAAAACTAATTACAACATGTAGAAAAATGCTTATTTTTTAACTTAAACCCTTACTACGTACATATTCTGGTGTATTATAAAACTAGGCAAAATATTTAATTAACTTCGGTACTGAATCCATATGTTTCGAGCATTATTTGCTAAAAAAAACATTTTCAAACATTATTAGTTTCCAATAAAAGTATTGTACTGATAATTATGTGCTACAAATTATAATATTTATAATTGTATTGTATTGTACTGATAATTATGTGCTACAAATTATAATATTTATAATATTAATATTCCTTGTAGTTAGAAAAGTAAACTAGGTTATATGATTTATTTCTTATGTCATAAAAACATATTCAAAGGCATCTTAGAATTACTGGCAATCTATGAATAGAATAGGTTGTAAAAAAGTGTATTTAAGTTTTTTATGAGACACATTTTTAATTTTTAATAAAAATTTGTCTCGTGGGTCCTCTCCTCCCCTTGGTATGCCACTGCTTACACTCAAATAGGGGTAGATTATCTCTCAAATGCTTCCTTCCTCATCTCTAACCGATTAGAGTAACTATCATATTATGTGCGTTCAACCTGAACAGGTAGTAAGACGCGGTGATAAAGAAAATAGTTTTCTATGTGTTTCAAGTATCTACCAAATATTACAATTTCCTATAGTTGTGGTCACCCCCTATACAACAGGGTGAAACTAGAGTATGGAACATTATGTTTTAAGCATACTAGACCGCGGACCAGAAACCTCAGTCCTGTTCACCGATGTGGGTGCCTCGATTAAAAACAATAAAATATTAATATAAATATGCCTGTTTAGATCTTTTGTTTGAGTGGTGTAATCATCTTAATTTTTTTTGTGAAGCTTGTAGGGAAAAAAATGTAATATATTTTATTTTAACTATTTATATATATAAAATCATAGACAAAGACATTGCTTCATTAAAAAATCCCAAAAAGCAAAGATAAATTATCAACCTCTCTGCGAAATGTACCAAACTGTTTTAAGTATTTCGTAATATAGTACTATTATATTTGAGCGTTTAAAATTATTATTTTAATATAAATAGTATAAGCTATAAACGTTCCCGGATGACCTGGCGGTCTGAAGGTAAGGCGTTGGACTTCGGTGCTGGGGGTCCTGGGTTCAATCTTTGGTCCCGGCACAGATTTATCTGATTGCCAAACCCTTCCTTCACCTCTGACAAGACATCTTGTTAATGTGGGGAATGCCAGGCCTCCTGGGAATGCCAGGCCTCCACCGTGGTTCGGATCCCACGTTAAACTGTAAGTCCTCCATTTCATCTCACAATCACCCTACCATTACACGTACAATCTGAACGAGTAATAAGACGTGGTGCTAGTAATAATATTAACGTTCCCTGGGTGTCTGAATGAGAAGTTGGATAAAGTGAACATTTCAGAATTGTAAATTTTATTCTATTTTTAAATGTTTGGTGATGTGTACAAATAAATAAATCACATATCGGGCTAAAATGTATGTTGTAATAATAAATAACTAGAACTCTAGTCAAATATTAATTTGGAAAGTACTGATATATTGGGATACTAAGAATAACATAGATGGCTATTTATTGTTTTGATATTATATTGGAACACTCATAAAAGCTTAATTCGCTAATGATTGCTCTTATATAATCTTTGGACACTGAGTATTACTCAACCAGTTTGTGTTGTTAAATTGGTTAAGTATAAATCTACATAACAAAATTTACATACGATTATAATAATTTAATGTTTGTAAGATCAATTTCTAAGACGATATATCAACTTCAATGCATACTTTTTTTCGTCTAAGTTTTGTAATGTGGTGCAATTTTATTGTGTTAAATCACTTTAAATGTATATGTTCTTGGATTAAATATAATAAAGATAAAAGGAACATTGAACATATTCCTGCTCCTATTCTTTGAGATTGCAGCATTATTAATATTTTTTCCTAAAATCACTTTAGACCTTGAATTGAGGGTACACTTTGTCTATAAGGACATTGAACAAATGAAGAAAAAAAAAAAATTGTAAAAAAATTATTTGCTCTAAAATATTTTTTTAAATCTCTTCGACTTATAAATGCAACACACTTTCAAAACTTTGCACACACAGCTACGTGGCTTAAGGCGTTAGTCTCACAGTAGACTGGAATACCGTTAATGGAAAGGTCAAAGTTTGAAACTTCACTTGATACTGGATGGATTTACACGTGCGATTTATCACGGAGGTTTTGACATGCTCTAAAATTAAATTCGGGTGCATTTTTTTATATAACAACCTAAAAATCACCATTAATTAGATTAAGACATTAGTGACATTTTTTTAAAGGTATTAATGCCAGGCCTCCACCGTGGTTTGGATTCCACGTTAAACTTTAGGTCCTCCATTTCATCTCCCAATCACCCTACCACTACACATTAGCGTAAGTGCGTATAACCCGAACGGGTAGTAAGACGTGGTGCTAATAATAATAATAATAATAATAATTTTAAAGGTATTAATTAAAAGATTCCAAATTGGTTTGGTTGGAAAAATAAATAAATCTACTCAATTTATTTAATTAAGTAACTACTTAAATTATTTTTGAAAATAATATTCTTGGACAGTAACTGCGTTTCAAGAGTTTATTTCATAATAAATATTAATGTAAAGCTTAAAAAAAATAATAATATTGATAAGATCTTCTCAAAGTTTGTGACTGTAGCAGATTCTGAGGAGCAACTTTTAAAACATGATTTATCTCGGTCAAAAGTCCCCCCGGAACTTATCCTGTTACTCCTTGGCTATAAAGTGATATGTCATGAGTACTTGTTTCGTGTAGCCTACTTCACATCTTTCCGCATGGTGTGTCTATTCGACCGACATTCACCAGTCTGAACTGAATGTATTAAAAGAGTTGACTTGTTGACATAGTTTGCGACGTAGTTGGGACTCGGGAAACTCGTATCAACTAATATCAACTTCGGTTGAGGAATAAATAAAATGTGAGTGCACCAAATACATTTCTAAATGTGTCAATGCGGAGAGACGAATATTCCTTACCGCATTCTACGGCGGCCCACCCACAGAGTCTACTTACAAGAGAAACAAGTTAGTGATTGATATACGCGGTGAGAGCAGACGTAGGGCCTCGAACGACTAAGGACCCCCAAATTAAAATAAAATAAAATAAATGTAAGTTGCGGATAGTCCAGACTAGCTGTAAGATGCTTAAAATAAAATAAATGTATTTTATTTTTATTTTTTTGAGAAGTTGTGTTTAGAAAAAAAGATCCATTGAACCCTGATTTAAACAAATAAATATATGTGTATAGGTTAAGGATGCCTTTAACTCTAATCACCGTTGTATTTATTTTTAAAAGTAAGAATAAAAAAAATTGTTATGTGCAAGAGAGGTTTTTTTTGAACTTTTTATTTACCACCCTTCATGACCCCTTCGAGCTATACGCATATTAGTTACAATACTGTGGTAGAGAAGATGAATATAAAATTTAAAGAAATGTACCCACCTTTGACTGAAAAGAAAATGGGTAACCATTCATGGCGGTGGGGGGTGGAGGAACACAATTAGGATTTGAGCCCCATTCTATTCTCCCCGTCCTTGGCAAACAAAACTAAAAGAGTTTGATATTCAGACCACGCGCCCATCAGTGCGTTTTTTTTAACCTTAATCGCTATAATAATTAAAAAAATTAACTAACTTTTAGAGGCATAACATTTTTTAAATATTCCTGTGGGAGCTTCAGTTTGGCGAGCTTTGTCCTAAACGCTCCTCTCCTCTCCCCCTCTTTTTGCTGAATTTATTTTAAACTATCCCTAAGAAGCCCATTTCACTTTAACAATAAAGGTTATGCTACTGTTGCATACCTATACACAGTACGTTTTGGATAGGACACATCTTATGATAACTAGTTACTGGCACAATAATATTTCACATATTTATATGTCAAGTCATGTGATCTGCAGCTGTCACTTAGGATATATATATACAGTGGGGGATTAAGAGCCCATAGGCCCCTAGGCCCAATTTGCTCTGTGGCCTCCCCCCTCTCCAAAAAAACACTAACCAACAACCAAAAACTAGGCATTCACAATTGTCAACTATTATAGACATAGATATTGCAATAACAATTTAGGTTTCGAGGAAAGCTTTTGTTCTATTTGAATGAAGTTTTTTTTTTAATATTATGAACTGAAATCAAAATTGTTATTTTAAAAGATATTTTAATTCAAACTCAAACAAAAGACAATAAATTATTAAAATCATATCATATTATAATCCTTAAAGAAATAAAAATACATGGCAGTTTTTTAAGTTAGGAAAAACTATTGGCTTTGAAATTTGAAGTTGATGCGCTAAGAATATGTTTTAAAATTATTATAAGATATTTTTATTCAAACTCAAACAAAAGACGATACAATATTATAATCATACTCATATTATAATAGCAGTATTTTTTTAAGTTTTAAATAAAAATGGATTCCTCTGGCCTGCGGCCCGCCAGAGCCTGCGGCCCCCAGGCCCAGGCCTAACACGCCTATTGGGTAATCCGCCACTATATATTTATCTCATCGCGTCTTACCACATATTCAGGCTACACGAATTTTGATAGATATTATTAAACCTGTAAAATTACCCTAGTAATATAGTAAAATGGTTTTAATGTTGATAGCATGAAAATATTTTAACAATTTTATGAAGTTTCTTTCTTCCAGACTCCTACTATACATACAGTAGCCTCATGGCTTCTTTGGTGCTGACTTACAGCTCACAGCTGTCACTTCTGACAGTCAATATTTAGGTATATACCCAAATGTTGACTGTCAGAAGCTGACAGAAGACTGACAGCTGCTTAACACATGTTTTTGCAGATCATATGTTTCGGCGTAGGGATACATAATTTGGTATAGTAACTTTAAAGCCGTCAGCTGTCAGCTGTGAGCTGTCAATCAGCACCAAAGAAGTCATGGGGCTACTGTAGGGCTCCAAAAAGGAGCTGAGCGAAGGGGCTTTCAGATCGTAGACCCATCACTGAACTATTCATTTTCAACGACCAACGTAAGTTTCCAAGTCAAAGTAATACGACCAGACATTGTGATTCCTCAGGCCCAGACCCTGATTTGTGGTAAATGTAATGATTGAATTTCGTCGAATAAAAAGTTGGTAAATAAAATATATATTTTAGTTTAAAAATTATTGTAAATTATCTTTCGTTGAGCTTTTAGATATTCCAAGTTAATTTTTATAAAAACACGTCCTGCGAAATTCCTGTGTTTCTGCCTACGATTAATATGAGCATGCTTAGTTTTGTTCTTCATAAATACAAGAAACAAAAAAAACTGATAAAGTCACGTGAAGAAAGTTTTTTTTCGTCATATCTATAGATAAATGCAGCTTGATCTTACATTGTATATTGAATACTTATATTCTAAATACGCTTGCGTATAACCCGAACGGGTAGTAGGACACGCTGCTAAAAATATTCCAGTTTAAGCTGAATATAAAGGTGAGGATATATGTATCACGAGCTAGAGGCATTGTTTTTTGCAGTTTTTATAGCCAAATATATTGTTGGTGAAAAGAAATCAAATATTTCTCCAGAAGAAGTGTAAAGTTTAATTTTCTTTACGTGGTGATATAAACAATTTTTAAATATCTGTCAAGGGTGCCCTGGAGTTTACTGACAGCTTCTTCTCTTCATTTAAAATGTTTGTCATCTAATACCGCAATGCTAACGACAGATCTTCAACAACTGTTGATATCACCATGTGAATAAAATTAAACTCTATACTTGTACTGAAGCGATATTTTATTTATTTTGTCAAAAAAAGTTTTGCTATAAAAATTTCAAAAATACTGGCCTTTTATCACGTTCCCTGCATTCCCAACTTGGTAAAAATCAAAATCAAATATTTTCATTGAATTCCAGATTTAAATAGGTCTGACACTCTCCTCTATAATTTTTTCAATATTTAAAAACGTATTCACCCACTTACAAAAGTGTAATTATCTTGTGTTAGATAATTAACACTTGATTTAAATGAACATTTACTGTAAACACGCCTACTTTTGACACGTGTGACACAACCACGTGATTAATTGTATTTGAGACTTCGTATGTTTTAAGATTTTACGTAAACTTTAAGGTTTTAAGCACTTCTGTCTGCATAATTGAGGTGGATTCAATCTGTTTGGAAGTACATTCAATGCATATGTGAAGTGAGTGACATCTCCTAAGTAAGTAAACTAATAAAATAAACCGTTCATATTTAATCGTTATATATTGAAGAGAAAGTTCCCTTAAGAGTACAAATATTGGGAGAGATAAAGGGTAGGGATGCCAAAAAAGTATCGATAGTTTATTGATATCGATATTTTTCCTACGATAATTTAAATGAGTACAGTATCGATACTTTTCTTTCAATACCACTCCCCCCGTAACCCCTCCCCTCTAATAGCCATGCCCATGGAATCTGTGGTATATAATGTTAGGAATACATTCGTTTTTAGTTTTTAAATTTCACATTTTTCCTCGCCATCGCAAGTGCCCTTCTTGCTCGGTGCTTCTTGGTTGTTTCATAAACAAATTTAAAAAAAAAAACAGCACACGGGCTTATTATAATAAGAAATGATCCTGTCTGAAGGTGCTCGAAATACAACTTACTTCCGTGTTTCCCTCCCCCTCTTCTTTCCTCC
>CABEEJ010001050.1:80045-136401 GCA_901482245.1 Timema douglasi | reverse complement strand
GAAAAAAAAAAAAAAAAAAATCAAACCCGTGATGTTGATGGATGAAGACGTTTCATGACACTCCCCTCCCCCCCTGACCCCCAACCCTAAAAAGTTGTTTTTGCAATTCCATATGTCTGTTTAATCCTAAAATTAAGAGTAGTTTAATAAAGGACGAAAAG
Organism: Timema douglasi; assembly: GCA_901482245.1. Taxonomy (NCBI): domain Eukaryota; kingdom Metazoa; phylum Arthropoda; class Insecta; order Phasmatodea; family Timematidae; genus Timema; species Timema douglasi. The sequence goes on along the minus strand of CABEEJ010001050.1, from coordinate 136,240 downwards.
AGAAAGATCGATTTTTTTCAAAATCAGTTCTAACAATTTTAAAATCCGTAACTTGTTGATTACGATTATAAATAAAATGACTATTTGGGTAGTTTCATTTTCCCATGAAACTAAATTTTAGCGTACTTTACAGAATCGGAAATTCACATATTCCCGCAACTATTTAAGATATGAAATAACTTATCATTGCAAAATTATAAATAAAATAAAAATTATTTGAAACATATCTTTATAAAACCAATAGTTTCTGGGATATTGGCAAATATATTAATACAATTATTTTGTTGGTTTTAGTTGTACAAATACACTACTTAAGTTTTAGCGTAATAATTCTCTAATGCCATAGACTAAGTAAAAAAGTAAGTCTATCAAAAAGTGTATATTCTTTATCTTTAACCTCCCAGGGGAAATGTTTTTACAGCAATGAATGATCTATCTCAAAATTTTTACCGGAAGTCGAAATATTAATACAAAGTGCTGACCATTGTAGAACCAATATAGTTTTTTTTGTCAAAATATACAAATGAGGACTTTATTTCCTTAAAAATAAAATTGTTAATTTTAAAATCAGGAGTAAAAAAAGTTTTACATAAATATAGCACAATTTTTGCTAGGGTTTGCCAGTGTATATTATTTCGTTTCACATTTAATACAAGTTTTGAATAAATATCCCCATTTTTAAACAATTGGGTGAGAAAGTCCGTGGGGAGTTCCATAACATTTAGTTAATATCTATCACTGAAATCCACAGAGCAAAGAGAGAAATATTTTTCATCGCAAATATGTGTGAAGGTCTTGCTTTGTGGAGGCTCTGGGACGTTATCCCTTAAATCCGGGCCTGTTTCGTAATGAGTCTCAGAGACCTTTTGTAAGTTTATTTTTATTTTGACGAAATCTTTACTTCAAGACCTTTTTTGAAGACCACAACACATTTTTATGACTTCAAAAACCCTGTCATAATAGCTCCTATTCATTCAGTGATTAACATAATAATATTTATATGTGAACTGCTTTGGAGTTAGAGCAAGACTTCAAGAATGGAAACCAGGGTTCAAAACCCAACTGTACTTGTAATGATAGAGAAAGTGCAGTGGATGTAGCTCCAAGACTGGCGATCGGGGTTCATTCCCAACTGTACTTGTAAGGTAATAGAAAGAATAGTGGGTGTAACTTCAAAGAACGTTGACCAGGGTTCAATCCCGACCGTGCTAGTTAGGTTAGAGAAAGGTCAGTGGGAGTAACTCTTAGACTGGATAACGGGGTTCTATCCCGATCATTCTAATTGTAATGTAATACTTGTCTTAGAATGTGGGATTAGTTCTTCTCCTGTTTAAATAATGTGTACTGATGCATTAACTTAAACTATAATATTCAAGTCTTGTTCTCTTAAGTCAAAAATCATGTTACAGAAAACTATATATCTTTTTGCATTTGTTTTACCATTTAATTTAATCCATTTTATTAATCATTAATCAATATTTTCAATCAATATTTAATATTAATTTAAGTATGTTTGAAATTATTCCACTAAATTCGTTGGTCTCCCGAAAATACAAACCAAATTGAGGTTAAAAAGAATCAAATTGAATATTCAAGCAATGCACTCCTTCCCATTTATATTAACCTTCGTATAAACCTTTGACCTAGCTTAAATTTTTAATAATAATATATCAATATTTATTTGTATAGTGAATAGGCTATTAGTGTATGTACACATTTCATAAATATACCATTTGATTAATATTATTGACGTACAAATGAGCAACGAAAGAACAATATTCTCTATGTTCTGTCATGCCATACCACAGGTCAAAGAGATTTGTTTAGTATTTTATATCAAACACTAAATTCATTCAAGAGAAGAACTATAAAAGGATTCCAGTATTTTTTTTATTCGTAGGACCGGCATTGCGGCAAACCCGAATCGAACCGGATAAAGAGGAGATTAGAGAGTACATCGGCCTGTGGCTCGATAGAGATCTGACCGGTTACCCCCGTTTCGGGTGGCTACCTCGCTGGCAGTAAAAATATCTCCATGGACGACACCACACAGGCAGTCGTTATGAAGATCACAGAGACAACTTGGCTTAATTGAGTGTACGTACGCCTTATAGATAGGCAATCTGCTAAACCGAACAAGTTTTTCTTTTGTCAACGCTTTTCACTGTTCGTTCGTAAATAAACTAATGTAATATAGGAATGAAGAATGTTGAATTTTAAGGTATATGTACCACTATTTGGTGGAAGAGTTGAAAACCATTTAGGAAGTAACACTCTCAGTACAAGCTCAGGGATTCGAACCCCAATCTCCCCGTCATTGTCAGGCCAATATATTGAGAGAGTGATGCCTTAAACCAAGGATCGAAAATTGGTCGATCCCGCAACAACTTACAGTCGATTGTTTAAGAAAACTAAAATGTCATTATTAGTCATTGAGTCTTATAAATTCGCAAATATATCAAATAGGCCTACTTTCAAATAATATTAATTGAATGTGGCCAAAATAACCTTGGCCGGTCATGATCGGTAATGTGGCAAGAAAATTAACAGTATAATATTAAAAAAAAGTATTTTAATCTTTGTTCTTTCTGTCTAGAATATAGGGACTTAATTATTTGAGTAACGCTTGAATTTAAGAAATAAATAAAATATGTAAAGAAGAAGAAAAAAGGCAACAGTAGAATAGAATAGTGAAGTTTAGTCTGCCAAACGTTATAGTAGAGAGTTCTAGGAAAACCTGTAATTTCTTTGAAAAACAACTTTTACCAACCTGCTTCTTTGGTCGAATGGTATGAGGTGTCATTCTCAAAACTACTGCACTGGACTGTCGATGATGGGGAGATCTAGGTTCTAGTTTCTGTCGGGTGTAGAGAGGTTTTTTTTTACTAAATAGTTTCCAATACTCTCGCCATAGAAATGCGTTTACACATCCTCTAACTTTAACCTTACTCATCCCTAACATATTAGAGTAACTAGTACACATGAGCATAGAACGACCGGGTAGTAGGACGCTAATAATAAAAACAATACAACATTCCACTCAAGAAGAAAAACTTTATGGTTTTTCATGTTTTTTAGGTAAAGAAAACTTATTTTACTTTTGGATTTATGTGTTGTTTATATTTAATAAGGTGGCATTTTATCATTGGTAGATCCATCATTTAATTATTATGGGGGAACGAGGTGTGGAGGATGAATGTAAATAAAATAAAAAGTGTCATACTTATAGAACTAGAAGTATCTCATACTAAAAATATATAAATTATATCAGAAATGATAGCTACATGCTTATAATTATTAAATAAACATATGTAGAAATGAGAGATTGTATTATTTACAAAATAGTAGATTATGAAAATTAAACTGGAAATATATATATATTTAATATAAGAGCGGAGATTTTATTTCACAATTCAAAGTTAGGTATTCATAATTTTATTTTAATATGAGATGTTTATAATTGTATTTAAATTAATATCCCCCCCCCTTATCAGCATCTTTCAACTAAATATGCTACAACACTTAATGTTATGAGCCCTCAAAGTCATAAGTTTAAGGTGGGAGTGTAGGGGAAGCGAGAAAAGGTGATTGTTTTTGTAGTTTTTATTAGAAACTTTTTTTTGGGGTAAGCATAAATCAAATATTGCCTTAGTACAAATATAGAGTTTAATTTTTTTTCCCATGGTGACTTCATCAGTTCTTGAATATATTTTTAAGGGGGTTTTGTAATTTGATGATAACTTCTTATCTTAATTTAAAAAGTTTCTCACCTAATTCTGCTCTGCTCATGACAGATATTCAATAATTGTTGATATCACCACGTAAAGAAAATTAAACTCTATGTTTTTAATTTAGCAATTTTCTATTTGTTTTGGCAAAAAATATATTTTGCTATACATAATGAAAAAAATACCTTTCCTCGCGTCCCTTTAAAGTTCACCTTAAATAAACATTCACAATAAGCAACCATGGATATTGGCATGTAATTACGAAAATAATTCGCTAATTCCACTCACTGAAGTATTTCAGTCTGAGCTAAGTTGGTGAATAAACCACTTAAAAAGTAGTTTGAAGCCGTAATACTACTTCGGCTTTAACAATGGATTGAGGCGCAACATGAACTGCGGAGATCTTGTGGTGGTAACAATAAAATAAGAAACTAGTGAGGTTATTATGGGGAGAGCGGGGGGTTGGGGGGGGGGGAAAGAAGTATAAAGTTTGATGAATACGATTCAATGGGTGATCGACAAGGATCGATAGTCGCCTTTAGATTACTTTAAAGATATAATTGAAAATGTTAACAATCAATAAAAAGTAATAATATTAAATAATACATTAATTTAAAAATAGAAGTTAAATTAACAGTAAAAAGAGCGTATAACACACACGGGTAGTAATACGTGGTGCTAAAAAAAAAGGTGGAGATTTATTATTATTTGGAATTAAAAAAATGTCAGAATGGATTTGAATGTTGTGGATACACTTCGATTTATGTAAATATACTTCAAATTTTCTCTGTTTTTCTATTTGAAATATACTTTCTGCACCAACTGGTTGTATCAGCACACGACTTATAAACTAACTTAAATCTAGAAAAGACACAACACCCAGCCCCCAGCCGTTAATTCATCACTGTGAAAGATGTATCTCACATTTCACAAAAAATAAATTTTTCGGCCATGCCGGGAATCAAACCCGATACCTTTAGAGTACTTTATAAGTTGTACGATTAGTTAAAATCAGATAATTTATGTATATTCTCTAAGTTTGATTTTTTATATCAAGAATAAACATCATATGAAATAACATAAATGATTTCTGACTCGCACATAGGTAGATATCTATCAAATTGTGACTTAGTTTTTAATGTTGTTGACCAAAATATGGTATTGTCTTAAACTTGTGTGAAACATTTAATATTTTACTATTTCCTACACTCATTTGTATCATACCAGTTTTTAAATAAGATATTCATTGACATTATTATACTCAATATGGTAAGATTTTGTATTGTGCTATAACATTGCCTACACTAAGTTCTACATAAGAACTTTTTTTTTTACAGTTATAACATTTATTGATATCATTTTAATATAATATATAAATTGGAGTAACCTGCAACTTTACCTATGAAATAATTCTAATAATAAAGTAAAATGTGACCAATAATTGTTGCGATCCAAAAAAAAGTTTGTATATTCTAAGGTTTCCTTCCTCGCAGAATGCTAATATAAACTCAGATTTTTTTTATAAAGAAAACTATCGTTTTTTCACCAAAATTGAATGAAAGTCAGTAAAATTTGTCACTATAGAAATATAGCTTATTTGATTTATCGATTATAAAGTTCACCTAAAAAAGTTAACAAAAACCTCCAGTAGCATTTCCTAATGAGTTACTGTATAATTTATCGATATAATTTTAATTAAACGTACTAAAAGTGTAAATGACATTCTTGTAATTTTTTTTCCGCCAACATTGTGGCAGCATAGTCTAAGTTTCCTGTTTTCAAATAACAGACTTCCTATCAAAATCAGACTTGTAGATTATAATAGTACAAGATAGTAATTTACTTGTCGAAAATAATCTGGAATGATAGAGGACTACCGCATGACAAATAAAGAAAACAAACAAATTATTTATTATAAAAAAATGTTTATTTCAATATAAAAATTCAAATCATCAAGAAATATGAAGATGAGCATGAAAAACATTTCTTCTTTAACCATAAAAAATAAAAGGGTTTGTTACAATTTGATGTGAAGCATGATGAACACAAAGTCACAAACCTAAAAGTTATTAGTGATTAATAAAAATATGAGCATTCACGATACAATGGAGTCAGTCTTGGGAAAGTCGTATAAAAAAAGGAAGGTACCGTGCCAGATATTGTTATATAAGTCAAGTATTAGTGCTTGCTGTACCCGCCGTAGGAATTATAAGAGGAACCACCGGAAGATCCGTGAAGTCCGCCCAGATAGCTTGGGACATAGGTACCTTGCAGGCCAGTGCTGTAACCGGAACTGTAACCGAGACCAGCGGAGCTGTAGCCGGAACCTCCGGAACTGTAGCCACCACTTCCAGAACCATAACCAATACTTCCAAGGCCGATACCGGAACTGTAGCCGAGACCAGCGGAGCTGTAGCCGGCATTGCCGGAACCGTAGCCGATACCGGAACTATACCCAAGTCCAGATCCCAGGCCGATTCCGGATCCAATTCCAGAGCTGTACCCGATCCCAGATCCAATTCCAGAGCTGTACCCGATCCCAGATCCGATTCCAGAGCTATAGCCGATCCCAGATCCGATTCCAGAGCTATAGCCGATCCCAGATCCAATTCCAGAGCTATAGCCGATCCCAGATCCAATTCCAGAGCTGTAGCCGAGTCCTCCCAGGCTAAGGCCGCCGATGCCTCCTGAAGCGATAGCTACTGGCTGAGCCACGGTGATGGGCTGAGGAACAGGCACTGCTACTGGTCTAGGTACGGTCACTGGGTACGGCTGAGGTACATTCACGGGGTACGGCTGAGGCACGTTCACAGGCACAGGGTGAGGTACGGAGACGGGGTAGGGACGAGGTACTGAAACAGGGTAGGGCTTAGGCACGGAGACAGGCACTGGGTGAGGTACGGACACGGGGTAGGGACGAGGTACCGAGACAGGGTAGGGTTGAGGTACTGCCACTGGAACAGGCCTGTTGACGGTCACTGGGATGGGCTGGGGAACTGGAACAGCAACTGTCTGAGTCACAGTTCTGACGTCCACTGGAGCTGACGCGCCAATACCAGAGCCTAGACCGATGCCGGAGCCCAGACCGATGCCGGAGCCGATGCCAGATCCGTAGCCGATTCCCGATCCCAGACCTCCACCTGAGCCGATAGCGTATCCTCCTCCAGATCCATAGCCGATTGCTCCAGAGCTGTAGCCGAGTCCTGATCCCAGACCTCCACCTGAGCCGATAGCGTATCCTCCTCCAGATCCATAGCCGATTGCTCCAGAGCTGTAGCCGAGTCCTGATCCCAGACCGCCACCTGAGCCGATAGCGTATCCTCCTCCAGATCCATAGCCGATTGCTCCAGAGCTGTAGCCGAGACCTGATCCCAGACCGATACCACTGTATCCAAGGCTCCCGCCGCTCAGGGCAGCGCCGCCGCCATATCCGCCTCCTAATCCACCCAAGATTCCACGCTTATCTTGCTTCTTTTTATCGGTGTTCTCGCTAAGGACTGCGGCTGACGCAGCGAGGATTAACGTGGACACCTGTCAAATAAAAAGACACGTCAACATCGTTGCATACATACATTTTACAATGTATTGCATTCATTAACACTAAACCGCTTTGGTAGTTGTAACTCTCGCAATTGACTGACTGTCATCGACGGAGAGATCGGGTTTAGAAACTAGACTGGGTGTACTGAAGGTGGTTTTCCCTTTCTTCACGCAAATGCGTGTACGCTTCCTATACAACTAAACCATACTCATTATTAGCCCATTAGTCTGCTTATTAGCCGAACGGGTTATAAACACTTTGATAAATATAATTGTCCAAACTTTCTCATATAGGGTCTCAAACCTTGGAAAAAAACTTTCAAATATAGGTTTTTGGTATTTATTTTACCCTTAAGTAAGCTAATTTCAGAAAAATAAACATAAAATTTTGCTAACCACAATGAACACTCATTACACATACATTTATGCCATTAAAAATTATTTTCCAAAAATTCAATTAATTATAGACATTCCTCAAATTATTTTTATTTTTAAAAATAAAACATATACCTATTCTTATTTTATCATGAAAAAAAAATCTCAGATACACATTTTTATCTGAATATTAAAAGTCGTCTTCAGAAAAATCTCAAATTTTCTTAATTATTTCATAAGTTAAATAGCCTTAAATTAATGTATTTAGTAAAAATCAACATACAGTATTATCTATCATTTAAAATAGTCTGCAAATACAAATTGTAAACAAAATGGTTTTTGCTATTTTTCAAAATTTCCAATATTCAAAAATCAAAAGTTAAATATTAAATTATTTTTTAAATGTAAAATTATTCATAATGTAAAATATTAACAAATGCCCATTTTGAATCAAATGCCTAAAGCAGTTAAAATAGCAATTTAAAAAATATGATTATTTAGTAATCTACCCTTGAACGAGTATTTACCCCCCCCCCTCCAAAAAAAGTATACAGCTTTATTTGTTATGTCAAACACTGCCCATATATCAATTTTAAACAAAATTCTCAGTCTTTTTTTAATATTTAGAATTTTATAAAATCACATCAGTAAACTGTTCTTGAAAGATGTTTTACCCAAAAAACAAGTCTACAGTGCTATTTTTCAGGCCAAAGATGTGAATTTTAAACAAAATTGTTTGAGCAATTTTCAAAAAATTTCCTGAAGTACAGCCCAATAAAATCTAAATTTCAAATTTTAACAAAACCTATCAAACCTTTTGTATTCATAGCCAGGGAAAAACAGACATACATATTGACATAAGGTTCATATTAAACGTAAATATTCATCATAATCTCAATATTTAATTTATTTTTATGAGTACAATACTTTATTTTGAAATGAGAAAGTAAAATCTAGCCAAATAAACAATAATTTAGTATTAATATTTTTACTAAAACATTCTAATTCATTGCAGTTTACTTTAATATTTACACAAAATCCTTGTATTCTAGCACGATCTTTTATAATCTTACACATTTTGAAAATATCGCGTTCAATGCCAAGTTCATTGGGAGAGTAAGGTACTCGCAGTAGCGTGGAGCTGAAATGGTCAAATCTCATTTGCCAACACCCTCCTACGACCTTCCTATGGTACACCCGACAGGGATTCGAACCTCGATTAGCTATTCGGTCTATTGAAAGCTTGACACCTCAGACTGTAAGATAACAGATGCTGATTTTATCCTCGTGTCTTATTATAATAGTTTTAATATCAATTTGTGTATGTATATAAATATACATATATATACACACGCATATATATATATATATATATACATACATATATATACACATAAATATTAAAAAAAGTCAATAAAAATCAGCAATATGGCTTAGCCTTAAATGCGTGCTTCGGTAAATGAGCGTAATTTTCACATTTAATTTGATTACAAGTTAATTTGAGGCCTATTCTATGAATAAACAATGCACATTAGTACAATATAATACTCTCTTCGCTTGTCGAATGGTACAAGGGATCTCTCTCACAATAAACTGGACTGATGATGACCAGGGTGGTCGCAGTTCGCATCCCGTTCCAGTGTAATGAGTTTTTTGTGTTCTCCTAAATGGTTTTAAACTCTACCTCCATGCAAATGCGGGTAGACTTACGCTAAATTAAACCTCCCTAATCGTTAACACATTAGCGTAATTAGTACTTATTTATATAATTTGAACGAATAATCAAACGCGATTTTTTTTTTAGGACCGCGTCTTACAACTCGCTCGGGTTATACGCTTATGTACTAATTACGCTAATGGTTTTAGAAATGAGAAAGGTAATATTTATAGGAAGTGTACCAGCACTTTCATGGATGGATAGTGGAAAGACGTTTTGGAAAAAACCACCCTTATTACATCCGAACGAAATTCGAACCTCTATCTCCCCGTCATCGGAAGTCCAGTTTATTTCGAAGTTAGCGCGTTAGACTGTGCGGCCACCGAAGTGGATCAGATATGATGTAAAAAGAAAAAGAGGAAAGAAACTCTGTTTATATAGTTAAATTGAAATATATAACTATTGTCTTTGAAATTAAAAGATGCCGTAAAAACAAAACTTTTTCTTATAAAACTATATTCCCAGTATTTTAACTGAATAAACCCGCTTTGTTAGTTTTTTTTAATGATAGTACTATTAAAAAAAACTGTGCTTAACCATTTGAGTTAATTTCATTTTAAATCACAAACTATTTTGAGAAATATGGAAAATGGTAGGTTGTCGTTGAAATGTCCCGTTAACAGCTAATTTTGACTATCGCGGTATTAAGAAATATCGTTCTTCTAGTGTGAAGTGTACTTACCAGGAGGAACCTCATTGCGAAGTTTGAGTGTATGCACAATGAGCTGTTCCTAAAGGCTGAATGCTGATTTGCTTATTGTAAGAGGTCCATTTTATAGTATGGCTCGCCTTCTTTTTAGAACATCAATTTTACTTTCACCCGCAGATCAACTCTTGGTATCGCGCGCCTCTTCTCTTCCTTCCTCTCTTTTAGCGCGTCTCTGTCAGGGTTATACCTGTCTACCTTTACTATGTGTATCACACACTGGACAAGTGGTCTTCCTATAACGGGGTTTGGACGGTAAAAGAACAATAGGTGTTATATTATGTATAATAGGAAGTTTGACCTCATTTTTAAAATATATTAATATTTTGTAAAGTGTATAACCCGAATGGGTAGTAAGACTCGGTCTTAATTTGTTTTTAGTGGTTTGTTGAATATTTTCTATAAATAATCAATATTTTTTTGGAGGGAGTTTTGTTAGAAAGGACATTTAAAAAAAATTAAAATACAAACTTGATTGCCGGTCAACACTGAAAACATTCTAATATATTATTAGTGCTTTTCGTTAATGACCTGCTTGTGTTGACGCTTCTCTAAACCATTCATTAGTGTTTTTTATAGGTGTTGATAATACTTATCAAAAGTAATGGTTGAAGAACACACGAATGGATGTAAGACTGTAAGAAAGTAATTTTAATAAAGGCCGTAACAAACAGATATGTTCCTTCATACCAAAATCCTATTATTAAGTCTATAACTATAACTACACTAGCTACATTGGATCAGAAGTTAGCTATAGTGCATTAGTTAGTTTATTATTATTATTAGCACCGCGTCTTACTACCCGTTCGGGTTATACACACTTACGCTAATGTGTTATGGTAGGGTGATTGCGAGATGAAATGGAGGACCTCAGTTTAACATGGGATCCGAACCACGGTGGAGTCCTGGAATTCCTCACATTCACAAGTTTTGATTAATACACGTCTTGTCAGAGGTGAAGGGAGGGTTCGGCAATCAGATAAATCTGTGCCGGTACCGAGGATTGAACCCCGGAGCCTCAGCACAGAAGTCTGACACCTTACCCCTAGGCCACCAGGTCACCCACGGTTAGTTAATTCTTGTTGGTGAGTAATTATGCAGCTAAATCAACCAACACTCATTCATAGCCCGTAATTATCATCGATTAAAGCTAGTGGAGATTTGTCATTTTCAATAAAGAGGAAAAGCTACATCGTATCGCCCGTACTAGTGGGCACGCGAACGAAGACGCCATTTTGCCCAGTTTTCAGGTGGTTGGGAGGTTATGGCTTATCCTGACTTAATTTGTTAATTTATTGAAGTGTTCTAGCACTGCATCTTACTACACGTTCAGGTTATAACCTTATGCCCTAATTAAACTAATGGTTTTAGGGAGTAGTAAGTTATATTTACACGAAGTGTAATCGCATTTGCGTGGAAGGAGAGAGGTAAACCATTTAGTAAAAAAAAACCATCAGTACACCCAACCTAGGCTTGAACTTTGGTCTCCCCGCCATCGGTGATCTCATATCAGTTCAGTAAGTGAACAGTACATTATTTTCTAAAAGTTTTGCTTTTTGTGAATTTACTATGTCTATCGCCTTGTACATTAAAGAGTGGGTGTGATAGTATATGATTAATATATATTTACTCTTTTGGAGATAAACATAGTTTCAATTAAATTATAGAATTTTTAAGATAAAACCTAGACAGGAGAATCGAACTTTTGACCTATAGTTTAGCGCTTCAATACTCCATAACTGATATATTTAGGAATCGTCTTCCTAGCCTCAGGGTCATTCTTCACTCTTAGTTTAAGACAAGGGACGATTCCTGAATGACTCAGTATTATAATTGACACACTAAGTCAAAAGTCCCATGTTCGTTTTTCATGTCTAGGAGTCATTAAAAAAAATTAATTCAATTGAAAGAGCCATATATAACCATAAACTAAAGTTAATTTATATGTTTTCTTTTAGTTTGAATTTGTAACATTATCTTATTTATTACATGGTTTTTCTTTTCGTGAATGATCTTGTGCCGAGGAAATAGAGTAGACATTTAAGGATTGTTATATAAATTTGCCAAGGCTTAGTTCGTTTTTACATCCATTACTGTTTCCAGCCTATAAACAGGGTCACTTTTTATAAAATTCAAACCACATATTTTCCTGGATAGACAGGATAGGCCTGGCGTAGCTTCATACGCCTTATAATCCTATTTAAGACTACTACAGGCACAACATCCAGTCCCAGGCCGTTAATTTATCTATGTGAAAGGGCAAATCCATATTTTCATCAATTATGAATTTTCGGACATGCCGGAAGTCGAACCCGGGACTCTAAACTTAGTAAACAGACACTCTACCGACTGAGATAAGGTGTCGGACCATTTAATTCATTACTATTCTAAAAGATGTCGAAACTAATTGTATGATGGGATGATGTTCGAAATTTGATGTCGAATATCCAAATATATTTATTTAAAAAAAAACTTAACTAAATTAATAATATAAATACATCTCAATGGATCTGCGAGAATGATGACCAGAGATTAGCATATATTTATTATGTATCCACTTTAAACCTACTAGAAAAAAGGTGTTATTAGAAATTATTAACACGCCAGATGAAATACCGGTATTGTGAAACTTTAGGAAGAGAAGTTGCTTAGTTGGTGGCGAAAAGGAACAACATATTTTTTTTGGTGCTTCGCTTCCAACTGCTATACGTGGCCTGTCCGAAAACGACACAGGTCGAGCTAACGACACGGGCTGAGGAGGATGAATTTCAAGGGAATGGATCAGAATTCATCTGGACGGTGGTCTGGAGAGAGGGTGGGGAAACCACTGTCTCTAACACCCATGGGTAAGTGGATAGATGAGGCTCGTATAGTCTGGTTCGCTCGTGAAGGGGAGGTTTGGGTTGGAATCCCGCTCGGGGATGGTCAGGATTTTTTTACTATACATGATTTCTTATTATCCTTCCACGCAAACGTGGGTACATTTACATTAAGCTCTACCTTCTTCATACATATATCAATAGAATAATTAGAGTGAGTATATCCCGGATGGTTGATAAGATGCGGTGGAAAAAAAACCTATTTCCAAAAATGTACTTCTTGAAAACCCTGTTATAGTATGAACCCCGGTCTCCAGATTCCAAGTCAAGTACTACTGCTAAGATCACTCTAATGTTGGAGTAGTAATATTGGTTTTTATATAATTTGTATATAGTTTCTTATTATACGTGGGCGTAAGTTTGTTTTTTATTGTATAGAAATAAAATTCTTAAATTTAGTAAAACGTGTGTCAAAACAGATTGTTAGTAAGAATTTTAAAATAAACTTTGTCCAAATCATATTGCAACTGTGAAAAATATTTTTACAAACATGCATAGTGGGATTTTGTTAGTGAGGCAATTTTAGAAAATACAAACATATATTTTTTACGGTCAACATTGATAACATTTTATTATCTTAATATTTATTTTAATGGTATTGGGATTATCTATAAAAAAAGTGTTATTTGCAGATCACTAGACCTTGTAAAAATTATGTTAATAATTGTTAGTAACTTTTATAAATTCCTATCTAGATCAAATTGAAGTAATACTCAACTTGTTATAGATCATTAGAAAATGTAAACGCAATCATTTTACAATAGGTCATGATATATTACCAATATCATTAGATTATTAATCTAATTCAAGTAGTTTACCTGTTTCTGTTCATTTCACACTTCCTTGTCTACTTTTACCTCCTCCTAAATGTCTCTCTGTACTGCTAATATTAACCTGATAAGTGCTAGAAGAAGAGAAAGGAAATTTGACAAGATTTGTGTCGTGAAGTGCACATTGAAGCAATTCCAAGAGACGACGAGTTTTAGTGATGACATCAGTGAACTGGTTAACACCTGCACCAATGAACAAAGGAGTAATACCCGTCTAGCCTAGTTTGTCGGCGATGAGTTGGAACTCGAACCCCGGTGAAGGGTACCTAAAGTGGTTTTTACTAATTGATTTCACACTCTCCTTCCACACACGTTTGGGTACATTTCCTATACATTTTACACCTTTCATCTATACCCTTTTACTACAAGTATGTGAACCAACCTAACAGATAAAGATACGTGGTTTTCACGCAAAAAAAGGTTACTAATACCAACATAGTGGTAATCATAGGACTATAGTTTAAAATAAAGTAAGAATATATATTTGGTAGCTATTCCTTCGACAAAATTTGAGAATGTACACATAATATATAGTGTGATATAATATATTAAATAAATTAAAAATAATGTTAATATAACTTAAAAATAAAAATAACTAATATATTATTTGTTGCTATTACTTCGAGCAAATCTGATATAGTACGCATAATATATACAGTGCTATAACATATACAATAATAATACACAAAATACAAAGCAATACACCCATAAATAACTACCTAATGATAATTAAGTTTACATTCTGATATAAATAATTTTTATGACATCATTTGAAAATAAAAAAACTTTATCAATGTCAAATAAGAGGACAATTGGACAAGCCATGAGTGGAATTGAGTGTTCATGTAAAATAAGAAAATGAATGATATTAACGGACTCATTATTATTATTTGAAAGGATGGGGTTTTAAAAAAAATATTAATACAAACACCAAATCATATAATTTAGTCAGCTATAACATATCGCCGTTGAAGTTTTCTAGAAATCGCTATATGTTTGAATGTCTAGGTAAAGTATCTATAATTTTAGGTGCGTGTATAACTATACAACTATAAAACTTTAGGAAATATAACACGCCTTTTTAATACCAATAATGAATACATTTACAACAACATTTTGTAAACCAACCAATGTGCGTACGAAGAACACAAATCCTGGACGTAAATAAATTTATTTTTCAAATGTTTCTAACCTATATTCTGTGAATACATATTTAATTACAAATATTAAACATTATTAAATTAGATTGCATAAAAATGTTCACATCAAAAGCAGAGCACTTTTTTTTAAAGGGAGTAGAGTTTATAATGAGGGGGAGAGTAATGGTCTTAAATAGAGTTAAATTGGGAGGGCTATTAAAAAAAGAAGCAATTCGTTATATTGATTATTAACTATTTAAATTTTTAGTATAGTCAAATAATACAAATTTATTTCAAGAAACATTGATGCAAATCTAGGTAGGTACAATAGCTACTCACCCCTTCCCACCCGTTATACATCCCTGTATGACAGGATGCGTTCATTTTAAATTATAACTATCATCAATTTGCTAAAAATAAATATTGAATTTGAACAATTTTCAAATTGGCTAGAGTTACTATTATAATTATTTGAAATAACTAGATGTATGAGCGTATTGACAACGAGGTCGTGTTTTAAGTCTAACTTGCGATAACTTGCTGGTAGTGCTGTACACAGCCTGTATAGAGTCCATTCGCCACAGGAGTGGTGGTTACTAGCAATTAGGAAAAGTTACCGAATATACTCTCGTTTATCGATTCGCCAAACCATATGCTCTTCAAGACCATATTGATGTTGTCACTTTTGACATTCAAAACCTTCTCAACAAAACAATTAGTTTTTAATTGTGTTTTTATTTTGACCGTTTTTACATCTTCTGCTAGCTGTAAATTGCCACCACTCGTATGGCGAATAGATTATACAAGTTAGTCAACTTGCTACCCACCTTTCTGCCCCTTGCCACCCCCTTTATCCCCTCAAACACAATCAAGGGTGTAGCCTGGTTAAACTTTGACGGTAACAGCCTTCTAAGTTGTAGCCGGAAGAACTTTCTTAGTCCCAGTTACTGTTGGATTTAACAGTTAATAGACGCTTATAAAACACTCGTTTCTTTCACAAACTACTATTCCCCTATTAGCTTGAGTAGTGACGACACAAGCAAATAAAAACTCCCTCCTAAGCTACTTGAAGCATGATTTATATATAAATATATATATATATATTTATATACATCATACTATGCTTTTTACTTTCTCTTATAGAGAAATTATTATACTTGATAACATTTTGGTAGTTCTAAAATATGATGTACTTTTTATGCGGCCTCGAACTCAAAGATGTGAATATTCTAATACTATCTGTTGGTAGCTGGGGCTTCAACCAAAACCTTTAAATATATTAGGTTAAAAGTTGATTTTTAAATTTTATATGATCAATTAATAGTACCGTAAACAAATTTTTACAATAAATGCAGACATTTTATTAGAGGATAGTAAGGAAATAGGCTTAAAAGTGAAGGCTGAAAAGATTGATAATTATGATCACACAGAGAAAACAAATTGAGGACTTTATTAGATTACTATGAACATATCATTTGACAAGATTAACGAGTTTAAATACCTATTTAAAAACAATTTGAACTAGCAATAATATACTTAGGGTGAAAATTAGGGAAATAATACGGTCAAGAAATGCAAACTATTACTAGGTCAGTAAGTTGTTGACATCTCGTCTGCTGTCAAGGAATGTAAGACTCAAATTATAAAAAAAAGAATAATTTTACCGGTTGTTCTCTATGAGTGTTAAACAGTCTCTTACCTCATATGACTGAACGAAATTTAGGGCTTTCGAAAACAAGGATCTTAGGAAGATATTTGGTCCAAAAGGGGTTGAAGATAGTGGGGAGTGGAGAAGGTTACATGATGATGAGTTGCATAAGCTGCACTCATAACAAGACATTGTTAGAATAGCCAATTCTCATAGATTATGTTGGGCAGGACATGCAGCGTGAACGGAAGAATATATAACCTTGTTCAGGGTATTTTCTGGCAAACCAAATGGGAAAAGACCATTGGAAAGACCTCTACGCAGATGAAAGGATATAATTTAAATGGATCTGAAAAAGATAGTAGTGTAATGAGGTGGACAGGATAAAGCTAGCTCAAGATAGGGATATATAGCATACTTTTGTAAGTTCGGAAATTAAGTTTTGAGTTCTTAGTGTCATAGAGTAATAAAGTAAATGATTATGATTTTTATCTCTTAATTTAGGGATAACTAACTGATTTTTGAAAATTCTAAAATTTTCGAAAATGGCTCCAACAATTTTGTCCAAAATATATATCTTAGGATAGCTTTACATGATAAATAACACTGTTTACTTGTTTGTCAGAGAAAACTGAGTTCATGCTATAGTTTATAAAAAAGAATTTAAAAAAAAATTGAAATAATTTGAAAGCTACCTTGGCATTTTTTTGTTTTAAATGGGTATCTGGGGAGTTTATTACATGCTAAATAAAAGAGATTTTAATTTTTCCAAATAAAAAATATTTTAACCAAGTTAACCAAATAATAATTTGTTTTGAATCTAAAAAAATTGTTCTAACTATTTTTTTCAAAAGTTACATCTGGAGAGCATTTAATATAATCATCAAAATTATATTTTTCTCTCTATGGGGGAAAATATCAATGAATAATTTAAAAGCAACAGACTTTTAAAAACTTTTGCTCCTAGCACAGTAATTGATAACATAAGAAAGTATGTACGATGCTGTAATTATTTTATAACGCATTACTTATGTGTCAAACTGATGAATTAACAGAAATTGACATATAATAAACATATTACCACTATTATCTAGGCCTGTGTAATTTAAAAATTAACAACCATTCAAATTAATCTATTGATAGCTCCAAGATTTAAATAACTTATTAGTATATTCAATTATGCCAATTATGATATTAAATAACGGGGTTTATCTCTCGGGACATAATAATTACACAGTTAAAGTTGATCCAAGGTTGGAGTGGTGAGAGCTGACTGTTGGCAGAGGATTTTTATTGAAAACATTGGCTCAAAGTCACTAATATTAGTAATTATTATTTTCTTAGTAATAATATACTATCAATAACGTGTGTTAATAAACGCCTTTACTAATACTTCACTAAGGAATACTGTTTTTTTTTTCTTTCTAAATTTATTGAACGAACAAAATATAGTAATGGAACTATTATGTTTCTTGTTTCGTGGTTGGGGCAGCAAGAGATATTAAATAAATAGTAAACCAAATAGTATATTAGTAGATATTAAATAGTAATAGCAAAATAGTAAATAGTAAACTAAAAAGTATATTATTCACACTTGTACCTTGTTGTAACTGGCCACCAAAATAATTAATTGTTTTTTTAAAGCTTAGATAAAGAACCATACAAATTATTAGTTTCAAAATAAACTGTTTCAATTTTGTAAACTGATGCGCATAAAAACCAGGACGATTTATATGACGTCATTAACGGCCTTTGTTTGATCTGGTTTGCCATCTTTGGAGAGAGAACGCATTTAAAAAATATATATATATATCGTTTATAAAGCATTTGTTAGTGAACCACAGGTGTAGCTTCCACAAAATCCAAACGGTTATTTTCATAATTTAAGGTTTTGATACTATGTAAAAACGGTCAAAGGAAAAATATGATTAAAAACAAATTGTTTGTTGGGAAAGATTTTCCCGCCAAAAATGACAACTTGACATAATGGCTCTTGCGGATCCTATGGTTTGACGAATGGATACATGAAATTATGTTTGGTACCCACTTCGGTGGTCGTATGGACTAACACGCTAGTCTCACAGTAGACTTGACTGCCGATGACGGGGAAATCAAGGTTCGAATCTCGGTCGGATGTACTGAAGGTGGTTTTTACCAAATATTTTTCCACTTTCCCTTACACGTAAATTCGGGTACACTTCCTAAAAAGATAATCTCCCTAGTCCTTAAAACCATGAGTGTAATTAATACATAAGAGTACAACCCGAATGGGTAGTAAGACGCAGTGCCATAATAAAAGTATATCTGGTTAATTTAACACGCTGCAATATCTCTCTCTCTCACTTACTGACTCACTCGCTCATCACTAATTCTCACACTTCCCACGAAGTTAGAGGGCTGAAATTTGGAACAGGTGTTACTTATAAGCTGATTATAAAAAGTAAAGATGTTTCATTCCGATGTTTTGTGATTAAGGGGGTGAAATCGGGGTGGCTACCCTAATCAACAATATTGCTTTATAAACTCTTTTTAAGCGTCTAGAGGGTAATAATCCGATAAGTTTGTTCTAATAATGCCTTCGAAAAAATATAGCAACTATTTTTAACCCCGTAGATGCTTCTAAGGGATGGAAAAAACTAATACAGACAGTAGATTAAAATAGGTAATTACGTTTTAAAATACAACTCAAAGAGACGGTAGAAGTCTGTAGTTTATATTTTGATGAATTTTGTGGTGTTTGTAGTGTCTGTGTGAGTGAGAGGGCCCGGCCCAGGGTGGTGTATGGTGATGTGAAGTGGTTGGAAAGGGGGAGGAGACCTGTCCAGCCGCGCTCAGCTGATAACGCCCCAGGCAATAGGCAAGGGGGCCCGCCAAAAATAAAATTCTCCATGAAAAACAATACAAGGTCACCTCCTCGCGGTGTTTTTCGGGTGGCTCAAAGCCCATGACATTAAGCTTCAAATAAAAATCCCTCATTTTCATCCAAAAATAAATAATAACACAATATCTCCTGTGCGAAGAACGGGTATTCAGCTAATTTATTATAATTCCAACCGTGGATCGACTTCAATTATCAATGTTTGCGTGCTGCACTCGATTCCGGCATACCACACATTGGTTTTTATGCTTTCAAATTTTATTAACATAATATATTACGTAATTATAACTCTTAATAATACCGCATCTCATTTTTTTAAAAGTAGTTAGCATTCACTTTTAAAATGCAGGATAAACAGACATTTTCTAACAAAATCACTTTACCTGAGGCAAAAGAGCACACACACTCGTAATTTTGAAAGCCCCACCGTGGGAGAAGGAATTGTAGTAGCTAGGAAACTGAACCAAGTTAAATAACATATCTAATTAGCGTATAAAGAAAAAACCTGACCTGGACTAATTGGCATCCATTATGAACATAAAAGTAGGAACCTGACCTGGGATAATTGGCATCCATCATGAACATATTAAGTAGGAACGAACCTGAGTCCATGTTCAATTATTAGAAATGTATCACCGAATCACCTAATCTACACGATGTTGATAGCTTTTTGTACGAGGCAGACACTGAGGATGCGGACTGAACGTCAAGCTCATTTATTTTGGTTTGCTGGTGACAAGGGAGTCGGGGCTTGAATTTTGGCCGAGTGTACTGAGTGGCATTTTTTCCGAAATGGTTTACCACTTACCCTCCATGCAAATGCTGTTAAGCCTACATATATAATCTAAATTCCATACTCCTCATCCATAACTAAATATGCTCTCGCAATTGACTAGACTGCCTATGACGGGGACATTACGGTTTGGGGTGTACTTTTCGAAATGGATTTCCAATCATCCTTCATGCAAGTGCATTCATGTAATTCAGCTTTCCTCGTTCCTAAGACATTAGCATAATTAGTTCATGTACGTTTAGTCTGAACATATAGTGAGAAGCGGTGGAAAAAATAATTAGGAAAACCTCTTATATACCTAAATGATGTATGAACAAATTAACTGCCTTAAATGGAGGTAATCAGTCAAATTTGTTTTAGACCGAGAGCAGTTCGCGCTCCGCCTTGAACACCTGGCTCGCTTCAAGGCCCGTCTGTTATGCGCTTGGGCCGACACAGCTCCAGGAACAAAAAAACAACAACACTGGAACAAGATTTTCAACTCTACACTCCAGAAATTCCAGTTCTTAGTTTGAGCACAAATCCACTTCAAACATCCAGAAGTGGTGGCCCTGCTACGCGCCAGTAGCTCTTGTCCAGGGCACAACCTTTTAAAAGAAAAATAGTGAGAAATGATACCACAAGCGTTGTTGATTTCAGAAATAGAATATCACATTTACTCACTTCGGGGGTCGATTGGTCTAAGCCTTTAAGGCGTCACTCGTGCAAAAGGTTGGACTGACGTTGATGGGGAGATCGGGGTATGAATCCCAGTCGGTTGTACTAAGGGTGTTTTTTTTTCCTAAATGGTTTTCCACTCTCGCTCCACGAAAATGCGACTACGTTTCCTTTAAATTAAACCATACTTAACACATTAGAGTCCTTAGTAAATGTGGCTACAACCTGAAAGGTTACACGGTGACAAAACCAAAAAAGAACTTCCCCTTTAGTGGATATTAATACAATAAATTAACCCCCTATTTAACCTTCTAACTTTATAGATAAAACTGAAACTAAAATTCTTGGAGGGGGATAAAAACACTCATGCCTTAATAATTATTAATTAAGGCAAAACTCAATAATGTTTAATAGGATGTTCTTATTCTATCTAGGAAATTAATTAAACCTTAAAAAGCCAACCATATACTTTTATTTACGCTCACACGGTAGTTGATTTTATGATTCCATTATTCACTAGTTTGCGTTTCACATTAATTCTACTTTTAATTATTTTTATTCGTTTTTTATCCAGATTTTTCATTATCAATAAATATTAGATCATTTATTTTAGTGTCATTTGTAATGTAATGAAAAAAAATTTACAGTGTGAGAGAAATATGTATTATCTATATATTTTTATATATAGTTTACTTTGTCTAGTGTCAAGTGTCTTCTGACATCTTATGCTGTAACAACAATTAGTTAACATCAAGATGTATAAAGATTGTGTTTTTGTTGGGCGCCACCCCTAGTATCTAGGAGAAAAATAATAATTAAAAGAAAAACATTTTTTTACCTCGGCTAATTCAGTCAGTGGCATTACGACTCTCAATACTCGAGACCACTGGGTAAACTTAAAACTAAAACATGAACAATTTAGATAAAATGGATTGTTGGAACAAAATGTAATTTAGACTACAATAAAAAAATAAATGTATAGAATAACAATTGTTAGCACTTTTGTGGATTTATTGTTTCCCCTTTTACCACATCCCAAGCCTACCTATGGAATTCCGGGTAATTATAATTCTAATTTAACAAAGTGTAGAACAGTATTGTTGAAAAAAAAAGAATATATAATAAAAAAATTAATAATTAGACATAAAAATGAAATGTTAATTAATTCTCTGCATTAGTCTGTCTTTCTGAAAGTAAATGAATTCTGATTTTTATAGGAGAAAATAAAATGATAATAATAATTTATAGTTGAAGAGTTGGCTTGGCCTCACCCCTGAATTTGTCCATATTGACACCAACTTCAGAGATTTGTTACACTTTAGTAATTCGAATTCTTACGCAATTTGAAACGAAAATAAACAATATAGTTCTTGTACACACTGTTAGCTTTCCTTTCTACCACTTGCACTTTAATTCACAACCTTTAATTCACTTTAAAATAATTTTAATTTGGAGCTCCACAGATTTGGCTCCATGTTAAACCAACCCCGAATAAGAAGACCTTGTCTCCTATTGAAAATCTTCCAAAAATCAAATTTAAAAATGTTCTATTCATACTTCCAAGCCCAATGAGAAAAATAATATATAAAAAAACAAATGATAAAATGTTGGTTATGGACTTGGGATAAAAATAAAATAAAATGCAAGTTTAATATAAACATTTAAATATAACCCAATGAAGGTGAACAATGTTTTCACAAAATAATTAAATGTTTATTTCTATTTGTCAAAATTGAAAAGCGCGCTCGTTTTGAGTTATTTACATCGAACTTTATTTCTTCTTTTACGATCAAATCCGCTACTCATTTGTTTGATAGAACTGCGCATGCGTTAAAAATATCATGGTCGACGTTGAAAATAAATACAACAAGAGTTAAACCAACTTCTTAGAAGGCTAATTAATATGTTTAATAAAAGGTGTTCTTCTTTAAATTAAAATTCCTTGTTTAGATTATTTAAAACAATGTTTTACGTTGTTCCTTCCGTCCTTTTATTTTATTTAATAGATGTAAATAGTTTTATTAGTCAGGCCGGCAACCAGCGTGTGGCCTAACTTCGAGGTGCTTAATTTCACGCGAAAATAAATTGGAAATTGTTCACAAAAAGTAGAAAACATAGGGAAATACAAGGTGGGGTGGCAAATTACGTCACAGTAGTTGTGTGGTTAATGTAGTTGATGCATTTATAGCATGTATTTATTGAAAAATTATACATTAATACGCAACATTATACTCTTGTAAATAGACCAAACTTGATTTATTCTCTAGTAAATTATTATACATATTAATTTATGGGTACATATTTTATACGCTCGTGAAATCATTTGTTACATAAATGTTCTTGAATAAATTTTTTTCTAAATAATCAATCCCGTTGTATCTCTTAATGAGTAGTGACCTACTGACTTTTTCTTTCCCAAACACGTTAAAAAATGGTGTTAACAACTTGGGTTTATATTAGGTCGTGAACTTTATAATATTATAAAAAAAGAACTGAGTTGACATACTCAATGGAACCAGGGCCATAAAATTGAGACTTTATTTTTAAAGTGAAGATAAAATGTTATTCATTTATGGATGTATATACACTGTATATATATATATATATATATAAATGCATATATATATCAACATATGGTGTATACACATTCAATACAGAAGCACACACACACAATCACATAAACACAGAGCCAAAACCAACAAGAAGATTTCAACTAGGTTATTATTTTTTTAAGATACTAGGTCCTATATTTAAATAATTGAATATCAGTCTCTATATAAGTGGTATTATTAGGTATTGTCCTAATTATCCGAGATAAAATACAATATTATAGATATTTAAAATCCGGTGTATCGGAATTAAACCAGGAACCTATGTTTTTAAGTGCTGATGTTGTGCCATCGAACTATTCTTTTACCCTTTTCGGTAGCCGCGTGGTATAACGTGTTAATATCGCAGTAGACTAGACTGCCAAATACGGGAAGATTGGTGTTTGAGCCCGGTCGGGTGCACTGAGGATGGGTTTTCCTAAATGGTTTTCCACTCTCTCTCTCTCTCTCTGTGCAAATATGGGTGCATTTCCTCTAAATTAAACCTTCCTAATCCCTAACAAATTAGTGTAATTAGTACATAGGCGTATAGCTCAAACGGTTAGTAAGACACGCCGCTAAAAAAACACCAGACTATTATTTTATCTCGTGTTTACAGTCTCTTTTCACTCGATATTAAATGGAACGGTGAAAGGATTCATTACTTGGATTATGCTGGCGGCCGGGGTTCAATCCTCGGTCTCGGCAAAGATTTTTCTGATTACCAAACCCTTCCTTCACCTCTGACAAGACATCTTGTCAATGTGGGGAATGCCAGGTCTCCACCGTGGTTCGGATTCCACGTTAAACTGTAGGTCCTTCATTTCATCTCACAATCACCCTACCATTACACATTAGCGTAAGTGCGTATAACCCTAACGGGTAGTAAGACGCGGTGCTAATAATAATAAATAATAATTACTTGGATATATCAATAGTCGCACTCCCATTTACTCGCTATGTATTCCATGCTACTAAGACTCATAAATCATGAGTAAGGTTTGACCATACACATGAGGAAATCTAGAATAAGTCAGTCAGTAGTAAAACATGGTCGTGTAAAACTGAAGGATCGATCCTTTGTGCCCCAATTAAATAAAAAAATCTGATAAATTAAACAAGCCCTAGACATTTCTTAGCCACGTGCTTAGAATTCGATCAAGTATATTATTTTATTTTGCAGCGGGTTTTACTAACCACTTAAGATATACGCTTAAATAATAATTACGCTAATGGATTAGGAATTTGGAAGGTTGAATTTATAGGAAGTAAAACTTAATTCGCGTGGAAGGAGAATGGAAAACCAATTTGGGATAACCATCCTCATTTCGCCGGACCGAAATTTGAACCTCGATCTCCCCATCCTAGGCAGGATGGCTCAACACTAAACTAGCGCGTTAGCTAACTACACCACCGAGGCGGGCCCGATTAGGTTGTTTTTCTATCAATGCATGTGTGGATCTGAAACAATTCTTTTCAAGGGATTCCTCCAGCTAATAGGCCAAGTGTGGTGGCTTCAAATAATAATATTACCCTTTTATTTTTCTAAATATACGGTGTAAAATTACCAAACATTATCTTGGAAAAGTAACTAAAAAAAGCTTCTGTGAGTGTCTAAAGGAAGTATAAAGAAAACATTAAAATTCTTAAATTCGTTGAAATCTTTACAAGCCCTGTTTTCTTTTAAAATCACGAAACATTTACTATGCTGTAACAGGTGTTACCGAAATACTAGATTCTAGAAATTTAGATAGTTTTCAAGTAAGAAATCAATTAAAAACAATTCCTAGGCTGATGTTTATGTTCCATTAGCATAACTTATACTATGCACTTCAGGTAAGAGGAAATGGACGCGAGAAAAGGTCAGTTTGGTTTTGAAGTTTTCATAGCGAACACCCTTTTTCGGAAAAGCAAATATTTCTCTAGTAGAAACATAGAGTTTCATTTTCTACACATAGTGATATCAACAGTTAGTGAATATTTATCATGAGCAAATTAGCATTTGATTATAAACATTTAAAATTAAGAATAAAATTTATCAAAAAATTATATGACACCCTCGACAAATATTCAGGAACTGTTGCTATTACTATATGAATAAAATTAAGCTATGTTCCTACTGGATAAATATTTGACTTATTATGCTGAATTTTTTTACTATAAAAACTGCAAAAACCCGCCTCGGTGGCTTAGTTGGTTAACGCGCTAGTTTCGTGTTGAACTTGACTGCCGAGGACGGGGAGATTGAGGCTCGAATCTCAGTCGGGTGAACTGGGGTTGTTTTCTCAAAATAGTCACTCTTTCTTCACGCAAATGCGGGTTAACTTTATCTAAATTCAACCTTCCCAATTCCTAATCAATTAGCGTAGTTAGTATTTAAACGTGTAACACGAACGGATAGTAAGACGCGGTGCTAAATAAATAAAATAAAAAACTTCAAAAATCCCGCCTTAACTCACAATTCCTACACTTCCACCTTAATTCTCTCAAAGAGCATGCATCATAGGTATAAAACTCTAAAGTGGTACCAATCATGTTAATGAAGAATGTCTAAGTCATATAAGGGGTCAGTAGTAATATAATATAAAAGCAATGTTTACCATATTGACTTATACACACCGTATAACTTTATTATGTTCAATATATTACTCATATTGTAAACTTCTTTTACTCTTTTTATTTCTCAGCTCCATGAATTACTGCCCTTTAGGGTTCTACACTTATGAACTAATTTCGCTAATGGTTTTAGGGATAGGGAAGTTTATATATTTTTATAGGAAGTGTACTCGTATTTATGGAGTTAGGGTGGAAAACCATTTTGGAAAAAAACAACTCAGTACACTCTACCGAGATTTGAACCTTGATCTTCCCGCAACCGACAATATTACTTTAATATTGTTCTAATTTATATCACGGTATCTTTAACATTTAACTATTACAGACCACTATTATTTTTTTAGCACCCTGTCTTACTAACCGTTCGGGTACAGACAGACCACTAGCGAATTGCCCCATATGTCTCAATACCCCCTTCACCAGACTGTCAAACTCATTATTATCAATATCAATCCTATTAGGTACCAATATGACTTCGATAGCTTGATTCAACTTTACCTATGGATAGCTAAGAACAAAACAGCTGAAAGAAATTCATAATATAATATTTATTTATATAAAAACGGCAAACCACAAATACATAATCTGTATTGGTAACGGTGATAGTTTATTCTAATCTTAGAATAACTTAAGAAAAGTATTCATAAATTGAGTCTGATACCCCCATTATTTGGTTACCTTGCGTCCGGTTAGGAACCTCTGGCTTGTTTTATGATTTTCACAGCATACTACTCAATATATATATTTTTTGTACGCTTTAGTACTAATGTGTTGAGTGATGGACGAATATATCCAGTCTAAATTAATAATCAAATGTAGGTTAAGTTTAAGGGAATAACAACTTCCTGGAGGGAGTTTGAAAAATAACATTGAGATTATACCATCTCAGTGAGCTCAGAATTCAAAGCCGCGTATATTGGGTCAAAAACAAGGCCTCCATCGCTAAGAGCTAAGGGGGCTGCCTAGGTATCTGATATAAAACCAATCAGATGTTGCACTTAGGTTAGATAATGATAAAAAAAAAGTATTGGTACAACAGTTTTGTGTTTACTAGAATGAAAACCAAACTATTTTCTATGACCCTGGCCATTTTAATTTGTAAACATAGTTTGAAAGTTGAAATTTTCTACTCTGAAAGTCCCCAAGACCACATATTTTGGTTGACCAAAAGTTAGTGGTATCTGCATTTTCCTCCTCTTCTGTTTTTTTCACCTACTGATGGACAACTACACCCAGGAACGTTATAAGCCCGCTTGGCTCCTGATGTTTATTAATTTATACTCGAATGTTCTAGTCCCTTACACCCTCACCAGTGGTCTCACAGTCAAAGGGGTCAAACTCACAATAGCCTGGATTATCGATGACAGGGATAGTGAATTTCGAATCTCGGCCGGTCGTACTGGGAGGTTGTTTTTCACATCATCGTGATTAAAACAACTTCTCAACGCTAATGGGAGTGCACTTACTCTAAGTTAGCCTCCTTATCTCCACTCCTTAGACTAAGTCTTCAATATACTTAGTGTTAAACACAGCCGCATCAGCTTTTCCAGTCGGAATACGAACCAGGCACCCTCATGAGGGAGCTTGGCCATACTTAGACGTGGTCACCACAACCTGGACTCCAGAAATTCTACGTCAGCCTACGTCCCTTTTGGGACCAGGTCACTGGATAAGCGAGATGCTGTTCGCCAATGGTCAATGGGAGGATCCCCTGTTGAGTAATGTGACTTCACATACGTCTAGAAACTCTTGTAGCTTTAATATTGTTTTATTTTGATTTGTTTTTACTGATCCTTTTCTATTTTTTTCTTTCAGATAAATTTATCGAAATTTGACAACCTGTTATTCTAAGGTACGGTTAAAAACAAGGTGTGACCTTATTTCTGAGCATGATTTAATTTGTTCTCTTGCTTCTTTTCTGGAAGTGTCAGAACATTAATTCGAACTCATCTCGACCTGCTGAGGCCGCAAGAATGACCTGAATGACTGCATTAAATTTATTAAAATAATTTTATATTTCCCTCATTCATTCAAATACTGACTTTGGCATAGTCATCAAATGTGACATTTATCATTGAGAACGGATAACAATAATTTACACAAATTTTTCAAATGTACATAAAGATTCATAAAATATTATAAGTTAGACAAGAGAGTTGAATATCTTCCCTATTTGGTTTATATGACCTCAAACTGTTCTCATGCACAAATTCCTAGGTATAGCCCAATTTTCTTAGGCATGAACTAGTGTAGAAGCTAGAAAAAGTCACGCATCCATACGCCAAGTCGTGGGATCTGCAGCTGCAACTTTTGTGTTTATAAAAAGTGCTCCAATTTTCCATCGTAATAAAATCAAGTCAATCCTACTGTTTGGATTTGTAGATGTATTGTTTTTTGTACTCATAGGTAAAGTTAAATGGTCTGTAACTGGCGTTTCTCATAGTTAGTAACAATACTTATGAAATTAAACTAATAATAAAGTAAAATGTTATCAGTGTTAACTACAACAAAATATGATTGTATTTTCTTAAAGGTCATTTCTGTTGAAACCATACTATACCTAAACTGTAAAAGAAAGGTTAAATTTTAAATAGTATTAATATAAATTCGCTACGGTGGAAAAAAAATTTGAATGAAAAATAGATGATAAATTAAATAACAGAACAAAAATTCTTAGTGTTTTATTTTTGATGTCCCAAGTGTGCGTGGTCATTTTAATTTGTTGATACACAGCACGGAAGTGATCAGTTTCTAGCTTCCGGCAAGTAAACTAGATTCCTCTCCCATTACGTCAGAATTAATCTTCAAATCTCGTCCCATCAAAGTAGGACTACTGGGTCATATTTCAGATACTCACCCGTGTCAAAAGTGAAATCCGCGCGGAATTGGGAGGAGGGGGTCACACCCTTTTGTGTGTGAAACTGAACTCTCTCTATTGGATTTAATAAGTTATGTGCTGAACTTTAAGCAGAGGTTTTTAATACTTTTTCTGTCTCAGGTGGCTCAATGGATGGAAAGGATTCAACCACTTTAAGGAGGCCTGGTTTGATTCTAGCTGACCTTCACAATTATTTATGAATCATAATGAAGGGCTGTGGTAACAATGTGCTATGTTACAACTATAGCAATCATAGTATTAACTGGCCCCATGGTGTAGTTGTCAGTCCACCTAGCTACGAGCCTAGGGATTCCGGGCTTGATTCCCGGATGGTACCTTGGATATTTTTCCCGAAAGGGGAATTACCCCATCGGTCAACAGGGTTTGATTAGTTAGGCCTAAGTTAGGTTTAATTGTTCCCTCAGGTTCCACGCTCTAATATTCACTATCATCATCATCATCATCATCATCTCATCGGGACATAGAACGAGCCTTCAGGGAAAGGGTTTACGATTAGTACATTCGGGTCTCCCTTGGGAAATAATACATTAGTACTGGCTAATCTTTCCACTACTGGGTTACGAGTGATGTACCCCAAACGCATTTAATATTATAATAGTTGAAATTCAATTGAGTTTATATACTAGCTTATATTTTATAAAATCTCAAAGTTTGTATTAAATCAGAACAAAAAACATATTGTAGTCTAATGAATTATTGAGTATTTTTAAATTACAATTTAACGCCATTGCCTGTTATTGCTCCAAGTCTTATATATATATATAGTAATAATAATTATTATTATTATTCTGTCACTCAATAATTAAACTACCCGCGGTGATGACCAAGCAATCTTGAGTCTTAAACTAGAGTTCTAGTTGATCATCGTTAAAGGGGAAGTAAGGGTTTGAGTCTCAGATCTGTTAATTTGAGGTGCCTTTCCCTGTTTATTTCTCATACATGTTTCCCAATAATAAAGGCGCACAGTTTATTTAACAATACTCTTCGTCAATACCAGTTAAATTGAATCCTTGGTAGCCTAAATATTGTGTTGAACGTTTAAATAAAAAGTAATAACAATGATTGTGTTCTGAAGTGATCGTTTGATCGTCGTTGCGATATGAATACAAGATGTGAATACAAATCGATTGTATTTTTTCTAAATCAAGATTTGAAATACAAGGGTTTGAAACACTTTCATTAAACTACATAAATGTTTCTTAACTTTGACACAACCACTACTCGCACTCATGGTCACGTGGTTTGAGGCAGGGATCTCGTAATAAATTGGATAGACAGTTAACTGGAGGTTGAGACTTGAATATCGTATTGGTATCTTGGGGTGGCTACCTATATGTTTTTTATCAATTTATATTTTCATCGCCTCTCTCCACGCTAATTTAAGTGCACTTCCTTCAAAACTACCCTCCCAAATCCTGTCTGAGATATTAAATTAGCCATGGTTTTAAACGTTTCACACCCACTTCGGAAGCCACGTTGTTTAAGACTCTAAGGCATCGCATTCGTAATAGACTGGACTGCAGATGATGGGGAGTTCGGGGTTCGAATAACTGTCGGGTGTGCTGAGTATGTTTTTTCCTAAATTATTTTCCACTCTCCTTCCACGCAAGTATGGGTACACTTCTTCTAAATGTAACCTTCAACATCCTTAACACATTAAGGTAATTAGTTTAAAGGTGTGCAATACAAACTTGTAATATGACGTGGTGTTACAAAAAGGTTTTGGTTAACACAACACTCAATTGACCTTTCAATGTGAAAGATGCGTAAATCCATCGAAATTGCTGCGGTGATCGTGTTTAGAGGCACGTAGACACTAAATGACTATTAGCTACCACAAAGGAACCCATGACCTTAGCCGTCTAAAGCTTGGACACAAACAAAATTTCCCGCCCTGACCTGGAGATGGACGCTGGCCGGTCCGAATTAAGGTGTGCCGCCGCCGATGCTGAAAGTCCGCGGTAAGGACGATGTTTTTAGGGCGTAAGAGTGAAAGTTGCCAACGTCCAGTGATCTTCTAATCTCCTGATACAGAACACGCCTGTCTGCTGAAACCGGGTGACATCCAAGAAACTGGATACCTACCACCAGCAACAGGTTTTGTATTTTTTTTTTCACCATTGCCGAACAACAAAACAGAGTTATATATCATCTAGTTCCTCAGTGCTTTCTTCGAAGGAAGTCCTGAGAACGATTCCTTAAGCTTGAACTTAAATATATAATTTGTTATTTGTTCTTGTAGAGCACACACATTAAAAAATCAAAACATTTAGTATTTTTAAATGAATTTTTATTTACTGTATATTTTGACAATTACATATTTTAATCAGGTGAGTAAAGTATAGATTTTATTATGATTCTTTGTTTACGTTCAAAGCCTATTATTTCCAGTTCGGATTTATTAACATATCATACACTTAATGGTATAAGAATAAGAAGAAATAGTTAACATGAAATGTACCTACATTTGCCTGTAAGGAGAATAGGAAACCCATCTTGTTACTTGACCTATATTCGAACCTCGACCTCCACATCATTGGCAAATCAGACCAGATGAGACTGACAAACCAGTCCTTGTTCCCACGTATGCTAGCCATTATAGTGTTGTATTATAATTATCTAGGTGTCAAAATAAATTTTCAAAGTTTATAAATTGTATAAGTACATTTGATATAAAAAAATACCCTGCAAATATAATCATGTGTAAAATGCAACACTTATGACAGGATAAGCGATGGACTACCCTGAAGACCTCGAAAATAATATTTAGGGGCACAGTTACATGGATAAGACCACTATTTATTAATGCTTTAATGCATTGCCTCTGGAGATTAAGTTGGTTCGTTATCATGTTGGATCGAAGTTTCCCAGCACAATCCACGGATAAAACCTAACTTAGGTAGGTAACACAGCACAAACTACAAGTCGCATCGTGGTGCAGTTTTCTATATTATACTTTAGAAAACAGTAGCATTGAGATTGTTTTACCAGATTTTAAACAATTATAGATTTTTTTTTAAATGTAGAAATTACATTTATTTTTTAAACTTAGGCCTATCCCAAAATATCTGTTGTCAAATGAAGAATAAAGAAAACCACACTGGATACTTTCTGGTTTGACCGTAGATGTATATTCAATATCCTGATTAATTGGCCTTTAATACATGGTATTTAAGGTCTGGTGAGGTGTGAAAACAGGTGTGTATGGTATGAGTGAATTGAAGCTCACTCTTTATAGGGCCTCTACACGATCGGTCTGACTGTCAGTATGCATCAGTATTTACAACGAGACAGTACACGTTCAGTCTTCGTATCATTATTTGTATCAGTCTCAGCTCCTGCTTGCAACAACATGGATGATAAGAAAAATACGAGGCTAGTCTATGTTTGGTACTGAGACTAAAGGAAATACTGACGAGCGCGCGCACACGGTCAGTACTACTGTCAGTACCACTCGCAAGACTGATGAACTGAGACTGATGTGATCGGAAAATCCAGATCACATCAGTATTTACGTTAAGTACATCCATCAGTCCATCAGTACTACCCCTACACGATCAGTCAGACTGTCAGTATTAATTATTAGTTTATTAATACTGACAGTCCAACTGATCGTGTAGGGGCCCTATTTTTTAAGGGCCATTTTCATAGATTGAACACAACTCAAGTGCAGTGCCATAATAAATACAGTACAACACCTTTTCTAGACCAGAATCGAATGGATCAGTTTCGCATAAGGAACTTAAATTACAGCATCGCGTCCTACAACCCTTTCGGATTATACGCTCAAGTACTAATCACGCTAATGAGTTAGGAATTAAGAAGGTTGAATTTAGAGGAAGTGAAACCACATCTGTGTGGAGGGAAAGTGGAAAAACCATTTAGGAAAAACCACCCCCAGTTCACCCGACCGAGGTTCTAACCTCGATCTCGCTGTCCTCGGCAGTCTGGCTCAACACGAGACTAGTGCGTTAGACAATTACATCACCGAGGCGGGTCATACGGAACTTGCCCACTCCATTCCGGTGCGGGTAGGTGTCGTCCTGTTACTATGAAACTGGTCACGAAGGCTCATTCTTGCATACTGCTCTAAGTGGGGTCCTAGACACTAGCTTGGATTGTGTTAGAAACATACACGCAAATAATATTTTCTAAGGGATTCAAGATTCGTGTCCCATAAAAGAAAGGTGAGGAACTGATTATAAAAGGGAGTAAGGTCTTATTTTGTGACCAGTAACAAGATAACTGGTACCTACTTCGGTGGCCACATGGCCACATGACTTCACATGGCATCACTCTCGCTATAGACTAAACTGATGGCAATAGGGAGATCGAGGTTTGATCCCAGTCGGGCATACTGAAGGTGGTTTTCTCTGAATAATTTTCCACTATCCCGCCACTCTCCCTATAAATACAACCTTTCTAAACCTTAACGCATAGTACATTGACTTATATCCCGAATGGGTAGCTAAACGTGCTGCTAAAAAAAACTGGTTTGTCATAGTAAAATATGATGGTAAAAAAATATTGTTGCGTGTCAACACTTTTTACAAACAATAGTTTTACGTATTAACGATATGTTAGAATTGCCGCTAGCACTGATCTTGTTTCTCAGCATTAAGTTGACAGTTTAATATGATCTTATTATTTCACCATTAATTTTCTATCTTAAAAAAAATTTAATGATACATATCTGTATAAGCTGTTTTATTAATTATTTTTTTCAGTAATGAATATCGGTGCCTTTGTAGGGTGATGAGTTTAGAGGGATTAATTTTAAAGAAATGCGGAGAGGTTATGAAACAAACCACACCAAGTAATAGCGACTTGGGATCGAACACTAGCCTTTCACACATCAAACCCTACCGTTGTGGAGTTAGTGAAAGACTTCACAATCATCTCAAACGTCATAAAGGATACCTACACAAAGAACCGATTGCATTACTATTTTAATTTGAAATAAAAATAAGGTTAAAAAAATAATAATTATATTTAATGTTTTTTATCTGCCCCATACACATTACAGAGGTAAAACTAAATCGAGAATGACTTTTACATATTCTGTTAATTATTGTTAAACTTGCATGGTCATACTAGAATCAAGAGATTCATTCTTAATGAATGTACTCAGTCATAATTATTATAATAATCTAGCGATTTTAAGTTATAATGAAGGTGTTCTACTTCCATAGTTGGCGTTTTATAGACGTGGTTTTAAATGGTAAAAAAACCCGCTAAAAAGGTTTACAAACCACCCAATTATAATTTAGTAACATAGAACAGATTTTTTTTTATGTCTTATTACCTACTACAACCAGACGCCTTTGTTGCCGAAGGACAACCTCTCATCTTTATGTATTGGTGAGACAATTAGTTTTCCTGGAAACAGGGCTCATCGTGAAAACATGCCATTTTTACTTCATATAGGTCTGTAATGAGAGAGTGGTCAATAATTACGTTGACTGAACTACTTTACTTTCTCCATCGGGCAACCTTCACTGTGGCGAGGATTTTTCAGTGAACTTTCGCCAGATCAGAGAACATGCAGTATTTATTGTCAATAAGCCACACCCTGTTACTGTTCTGTGTGCCTGGCATAAAACGACCACTTCCAATCATCTGCGGAAGTTGAAATGTTTACTACTTTCAAAGACACGACTTGGGTTGCAGTGTTGTGAATTATTTGACATGCCAAATAATAATTTCCAGTCGAACAGTTTTTCAATTTTATATATATTTTATAATGTAAAAACAATTATTATTATTATTATTATTATTATTATTATTATTATTATTATTATTATTAGCACCGCGTCTTACTAACCGTTCGGGTTATACGCACTTAGGCTAATGTGTAATGGTAGGGTGATTGTGAGATGAAATGGAGGACCTACAGTTTAACGTGGAATCCGAACCACGGTGGAGGCCTGGCATTCCTCACATTCACAAGATGTCTTGTCAGAGGTGAAGGAAGGGTTTGGAAATCAGATAAATCTGTGCAGGGACCGAGGATTGAACCCTGGCCGCCAGCATAGAAGTCTGACACCTTAACCCTAAAAACAATTCACCTAAGAATAGGATCTCACTCATTACAAATGATCATGTTTTTTTTTTAAATCGAGTCTTAGTACCTTTTCTGATTATACTTATTCATTGATTTTACTATTGGAGAAAGAATGAAAAAGTATAAGTTTAGAAAATATATACCTACATTTGCGTGGAGGGAGAGAGGGAAATCATTTAATAAAAAACACTTTCAGGTACACCCACCTAGGACTCAAACCCCGATAATTTCGTCACCGGCAATCAAAACGAGTTGACTCTTTAGACCATGGGGCTCAACGATGCGGGTAGTGACCAAGTTGGAGTCACAGGTTTTTTTAGTCGTATATTTATCTCAATAGCAATTAACGATTTAATATACGGGATAAGGTTGAGGAGGTTATCTTAGAGAGAATACACTCGCATTATAGTGGACATATAATGGACAAATCACAGGGAAATTTAAATATAAAAAAATTGATCTTTAGTGAACATGTCGTGGATTCAACCCCCGATCTCGCAATGATAAGTGTTTCGGCCATGCCGAGAATCGAACGTTAGTAGTAAACTTACATCTTCACATGTGTATCTCTGTGTTTTTATAATATGTAGTAGAATATCATTGTTAAATATTTGTGTAGTTAGCTTACTAATATTGATATATTTTATAAAGCAAATTGTACCAAAGTTGTGCATACAAATCAGGATTATTACAAATGTCTACCCACATGAGTCAATTGCTTTTTTTAGTGAAATCATAGGGGGTAATTACTTTTTTTAAATTTTTAATGAGAAATCTATTACTATCGTAATAAACACATATGATTAACAAATACAAAACAATTATTTCTACTTACTCTTTAAAAAAAACATGTTTCCTAACATTTGTGACTTTGGTATGGCAATTACAGTCAAATACAAGAGATAAACAAAACATATCAAAATATTGTTATGTGTATTATTTTTAATTTGAACAGAAATTGATTATATAATCTAAAATATCACATTTCTACCCTTTAAAGTTGTGTTCAATTCCTTGTCCCGGTGAAGGCCCTCGTTCCACCCCCCTCTCAGTGTCCAAAGTGTAGGCCCCGACGTCAGGATGCCCAGTGTAGCCTATATTCTCTGTTCTGTACGGACTTGACTGAAGCTGATGAGTCTGTTTGGACAGATCAGCATTGGTCCCGCCGTTGTTGAAATCAGGATGCTGGTGCTGGACCAAACCTACTGAAGGACTCCCTTGTCCATACGCCCCGGCGTTGCCTTGTCCGCTCAGAATCAGGCCGATATCTTGAGAGGGGTTTTTCCCGTACAGACCGGCAAGACTCAGCTGGCCACCCCCAACTTTACTGTAGCCTGACTCTGCGTACCCGCCTCCCAAACCTATACGATCCGCTGTAGAGTCCTTGCAGTGTTTCGGGCTGTAGACCGCTTTGACCACCGAAGAATCCGCCTCCAAACGATGACCCTCCGAATCCGCCGAAACCAGTAGCTCCACCGAAACCGGTTGCTCCAACGAATCCAGAGGCCCCACCGAATCCTTGGGGATCCCCTCCACCGGACGGGACAGGCACAGGGTGAGGGATGGGGACGGGGTAGGGCCGAGGTACGGGGACACCGACAGGATGAGGGACCGGAACGGGAACAGGGTGAGGTACCGCTACAGGATACGGTCTGGGGACGGAGACGGGGAAAGGTCGCGGCACGCTGACGGGTACGGGATGAGGTACCGCTACAGGGTACGGTCTGGGGACAGAGATGGGGTATGGTTGAGGGACGGAGATGGCGAAGGGGTTGCGCGATCCGATAGAGGGGTTGTACTGGAATTGAGGAGTTGGTCGGAGTACGTTGATGGACTGGATGGTGTTGGAAGAGCTGCCTCCCAAGGGCCCTCCATCAGCCGCGCTGTAACAATATTAATCATCGTATTCGTGAGACACCATTGTAAACGTGTGATGGTACACGAGTATATTGACACGATTTTATCTCATTTAAAGTTAACCTTTTGGGAAGCCAAACTGTTAGTCCAAATATTTAATCTAATTTCTTGACTTTGAAATTAAAAACTTTAATCAACATATTAATAATAATGGAGCCGGTCATTTGAAAATAAAAAGCTTTAACTCAATTATAAAAAAACTTTTATTCAAGTTTTATCATAGGA
This sequence comes from Timema douglasi, assembly GCA_901482245.1. Lineage (NCBI taxonomy): Eukaryota > Metazoa > Arthropoda > Insecta > Phasmatodea > Timematidae > Timema > Timema douglasi. The sequence continues at coordinate 99,041 of CABEEJ010001050.1, read as the reverse complement.
CTTTGAATAAATTATATGGTTAGTTTACCTTAAAAGGTAGCAGCCTTATCTTGACGGACTGCACTATGGTGAAGCTTATAAGACAGGGCCATAGTGTAAACCTTCAAGGTAAGATTGCTACCTTGCAAGGTAAAAAAGAGTGTACATAAGTTACGTGATAGTGTTCTATCGACGGATATATAATTCAAATTCTGTATTCCAGAAGATGGTATAGTAATAGGAATAATTATTTCCCTACTTCAATCATATTTTTTCCATCTCTGTCACTTTAAACTGCCAGGTTAATCATCATTAGATCCTATGTTACAAGAAACCAGCATTGGGATTATATAATTATAAAGGATAATCTATAATTACTCCATTTAACCTGAAAGGTAACATTCTTACCTTGGCGTATTACATTATGACCCTCTTATAAGTAGTGTCATAATTAAATAATGCAACGTTACCTTACTATCTTACAGGATCATATTTATGTTTTTTTTTACCACAACGCGTGATACGTTCCTTTCAGGCTATTCATGGACCGAACTAATTTAAATACATAGGACGAATAAGGTGAATTTTAAAGTGGTGCTCCAAGAATGAGTGAGGAAAGCTACGGAAGAAATCACTTTGTGCAGTACACACAGACAGTAACAGAAGCAAATTCCGACCTCCCATTTCTCGTGAATCACATTATTATTATTATTATTATTATTATTATTATTATTATTATTATTAGCACCGCGTCTTACTATCCGTTCGGGTTGTACACACTTACGCTAATATGTAATGGTAGGGTGATTGTGAGATGAAATGGATAACCCACAGCTTAACGTGGAATCCGAACCACGGTGGAGGCCTGGCATTCCACACATTCACAAGTTGTGATTAATACACGTCTGGCCAGAGGGGAAAGAAGGGTTTTGGTAATCAGATAAATCTGTGCCGGAACCGAGGATTGAACCCCGAACCCCCATCACAGAAGTTTGACACCTTACCCCTAAAACAATTCACTATATTCACCAGTGAGACAACCCTGTTGAGATCCATTGAATGTGATCTCTTCAAAAATAGTTTTTTTAAAAGTTATTTAACGTACATTTTCTAAGCTGATTAATTTTACTGGCACACGACTTATAAACTGGCTTGGATATATAAAGTACACAACACCCAGCTCCAAGCCGTTAATGTATCACTGTGAAAGGGGAAACCAGCATTTGACCAAATAAACATTTTTTCGGCCATATTGGTATTGGAACCCGGGACCCTTAGCTCAGTAGGCAAACACTCTACTGTTTGAACTAAGGTGTCGGACATCTGAAAGAGAGAATTGACCTTTCAACAACTACAGGAGGTTTTATCAATGATATAATAAACTTGAACAAAATATTTTGTAGAGCGATCTATTTAAAAATAAAAATAAGTATTTCTTTGGGCTTCAATCGATTCCTCGCATTTATCGTTTCATCGCACATATAAATTAATTGAACCTAACACTTGTATTGACTCATCGCACCCAAACACAGGTAGAACAGATTTATTGAGTTTTGAGTAAACTATTTTTTTCTATAATTAGTTTGGTAACTTCAACTTATACGTTCACATCAAATGCTTACAAATACATACTAATCTTTATATAAATGAAAAACCTAACCTAACCTAACCTAACCTGAGCAACAGGCAAAGCGACAGGTGAGATGAATCCTTAAGACCTCTTGATGTGCGATGAGTCGATTTGAAATACCCACCCTCCTAAACAAAAGGATGCGATGAACCGATCTACACTGATTTCAATGCATCTACCCACTTACCCCGGTCCTCCAAACCCAACTGGTAGAGGCGTCCCACCCAGACCAGTGTCACCTGTCAAAATATGTACGAATGGCCCTCGCTGTTTGTTCTTCTTAGATTCTATAACTTTGGCCTGCTTCTCGGCGCGTCCCACCGCCATCATGATAAGTACACACCACTGAAATACAGAATANCCCCCCCCCCCCAAAAAAAAAAGATTTAGTCTTTGGTTAGGTTGTTGGAATTAAATACTCAGTGAAGTGTATACACAAAATAGTAAAGAGTGTTTATTAATGTGAAAGTATTTACAATTTACAATATTTGATGTCAGAATGCAATCATCTTGAATTTAGGTTTTTCTTATTGCTTAAATTTTAAACAAACAATGTGTTTTAACGTATACTTAGTATACTATGTCATAAATCAGTGCAAGAAATCCTACCCATTGATAACATATTCATCGCTGTCGGCTTTGTATTAGTTGAGATAAAGGGATGTTGACAACAGAAATAATAAATAGGATCTTGTGCGAGATGCATTGATTTATTTTAAAAAAAATTACTATTGTTACTATTGATATTAGCACAATGGATATTAAGATGTGTTGGAAAATAACGAGAGTTAAGTTGAAAAAAACCCTTTGGTGGTCGAATGGTCTCACGATATAATGAACTTCCGGTGACAGGAATATTAGGACTCAAATCACGGTTGGGAATACTGGGAGAGGGGTTTTCTTTTTCTTATAAATATATTTTACCACTCTCCCTCCACGCTAATGCAGGTACACTGTGTAATAATACGGAATAAAATGCGCCTCGCTTTGGGCGTCAATAATAATAACTATGTGATCAATCACCCCGCTTCGGGTGTCAATTGATACACAACGGATTAATTCCCAGATAAAAGATGATGTGATGACTTTAGGTTGTCTTAAGCTCCGTGATCGAGCGCCTATCATCACTGTACGGAAAAGATACAGTTTAATCAGCTGTTTATAGCCCCGTTTTCGAGCACTAATTAAATCGGTATTAATATTATTAAAGAAAGAGAAATGTTGTTGGCTGTTATTTCACACACGGTTTATTTATATTACACCAGTAAATTATTTGCACATATTTCAGTTAAATGTTTGTTATCACTGCACACTTGTGATATTGAAGTGACTTATATTATAATGTGTTGGACTGTGAGCGAGGTCCCGGAGATCGTCCTCCCCATCGTCGTCGTCGTCAATTGCTATTGCTATTCTGTACTGTACTGTCTATACTGTGAATAAACATACGCACTATGGTATATATATGACATACCCCTTGCATTTTCTCCCTTGGTCAACAAAGTAAAAACTAACCAATAGACAGAGTCCTGGCGACACATTTTGTGAGAGCTAGCTTCTTATTGGTATAAAGAAATGGCGTGTTCTACCAAATACTATGAACTTTTTCCTTTAACAGGAAGCAACGCAGTAGATATTTTAACAAGAAAGAAGGTATAAAAAAATATATTTTAGGGGTGAAGTCCTTTTCACCTCATTCTAAGAAACGCGTGTTTGTTCATGGATGAATCTTAAAAGGATACTCTACCTATATTACTTTAAAGAAAAATTACCTTCATCCATGACTTTTTACATAATTTAGATTAGTCCAAATCAATACATTACAACTGCCTCTAAATTAAACCTTTCTCATCCCTAACACATCCACCCAATCTGTGCGTATGCGTATACCCTTATCGGATAGTGAGACGCGGCGACAAAGAAATGAGGTTAATATTTTTGAAGCTTTTATAACAAAATTACTTTTTTTTTTGTCAAAATAAATAAAATATTCCTTCAGTAGATATATGTAGTTTAATTTTATACACATAAAGTATTTATCCAAACAGGTATTTTATATTTGTCTTAAGTATTACGGAAATTTGAGCTTTTTCTCTTCATTTAAAAAGTTTCTGTTCACGCTCTACTATGTTCGTAGCAAAAATAAAAAACTGTTAAGATTTGTGTGTGTAGAAAAATAAACTAAACTTATCTTCTGGAGCAATATTTTACTTATTTTGTCCAAAAAGTGTTTTGATACAAAACTCTAACAATACGAACCTTAAACCACGTCCCCCCCCCCTCCCCCCCGCTCCTCAACACCCTAATCTAAGTGCTAGGGAAGTTTTATTTAAGAGGAACTGTACTTACGTTTCCTTGGAGAAGGATAGTAAATAGTCCAACACCTTAGTTCAGTCGGAAGCGTATCTCTTTACTGAGCTAAGGGTTCCGGGTCCGGTTACTGGCGTGACCGAAAAATTTATCATTGCTGAAATGTGGGTTTCATCTATCACGGTGATGGATTAACAGCCGCGGGCTGGGTGTTGTGTCTGTTCTAGATTAAAGTTAATCTATAAGTCGTGTGCTGATATAATCAGTTGGTTCAGAAAGCGCACGTCAGACAGATCAAATAAATTTAAAAAATGGATTTGATAATAAACCCACAATGATAAATTACTTTGGCACGTGGTGAACTATATTCACTATCCCTAAATTAATTTTTCACGATTTTACTGTAGATTGTTTTAACAACATTGCATATTAATAAGAAAATACCCAAGTGGGCAGGCGGACTAAATGTCAGGTTTATTTTTTCTGGCTTACCAATGATGGGAAGGCCCAGGTTTAGATCCCGGGCGGGTTTTTTGAGGGTAGTTTTTATAAATTGTTTACCACTCTCCTTCTAGAAAAATACTCATTTATTTCTTCTAAATTCTACCTTCCTTTTCTCTAACCAAGTAGCATAATTAAGGTGGGGAAGTAGGGAAGATGAGTTCAAGTTTTTATATCAAGACCCTTTTTTTTGGTCAAAATAAATCAAATATTGCTTCAGTTTAAACATAAAGTTTAATTTTCTTCACATGGTGACCTCAACAGTTCTTAAATATCTATCAAGGAGGTCCTCAAATGTATTGATAACATTTCTCTTATTATTATTATTAGCACCGCGTCTTACTACCCATTCGGGTTATACACACTCACGCTAATGTTTAATGGTAGGGTGATTGTGAGATGAAATGGAGGACCTACAGTTTAACGTGGAATACGAACTACGTTGGAGGCCTGGCATTCCCCACATTCACAAGATGTCTTGTCAGAGGTGAAGGAAGGGTTTGGTAATCAGATAAATCTATGCCGAGACCGAGGATTGAACCCCGGCCGCCAGCATAGAAGTCTGACACCTTACCCCTAGACCGTCAGGTCACCTACAACATGTCTCTTCATCTAAAAAGTTTGTCATCTGATGCCGCTATTCTCTTGACGAATATACAACTGTTGATATCACCATGTGAAGAATATTAATCTCTATGTTTGTACTGAAGCGTTATTTTATTTATTTTGGCCAAAAAATGTTTTGCTATAGGAAATGCACAAACACTTTCCTTTTCTCGTGACCCCTGCATCCTCACCTTAAATGCTTACAGCCAAGGCCGTAGTCGGGGGTAGGTGGTAGAGAGTTTGGGGGTTCAGCCCTCCCAAAAACAATTTATGAACAAAATATAAATGGCTTTATTTATTATTCAAACAATACCAAAATTAAGATACAAGTACAAATTAGGGTGCAGTGTTTACCGTAAAAAGCACTTCAGAGAACTTCTAGACGTGTTTAATATTTATAATTTATCCTAGTCTCCAGCAGTTAGGGAAATATGTTGCCATAAACCACTTTAAAGAGATTCTAGACGTGTTTAATATTTATAATTCATCCTAACCTTCTGCAGTTAGGGAGCTATGTTGCCATAAAACCACTTTAAAGAGCTTCTAGAGGTGATTAATATTTATAATTTATCCTAACCTTCTGCAATTAGGGAACTATGTTGCCATAAAACCACTTTAAAGAGCTTCTAGAGGGGATTATTATTTAGAATTTATCCTAACCTTCTGCAGATAGGGAGCTATGTTGCCATAAAACCACTTTAAAGAGCTTCTAGAGGTGATTAATATTTAGAATTTATCCTAACCTTCTGCAGTTAAGGAACTATGTTGCCATAAACCACTTTAAAGAGCTTCTAGAGGGGATTATTATTTAGAATTTATCCTAACCTTCTGCAATTAGGGAACTATGTTGCCATAAAACCACTTTAAAGAGCTTCTAGAGGGGATTATTATTTAGAATGTATCCTAACTTTCTGCAGATAGGGAGCTATGTTGCCATAAAACTACTTTAAAGAGCTTCTAGAGGTGATTAATATTTAGAATTTATCCTAACCTTCTGCAGTTAGGGAACTATGTTGCCATAAACCACTTTAAAGAGCTTCTAGAGGGGATTATTATTTAGAATTTATCCTAACCTTCTGCAGTTAGGGAACTATGTTGCCATAAAACCACTTTAAAGAGCTTCTAGAGGTGATTAATATTTAGAATTTATCCTAACCTTCTGCAGTTAGGGAACTATGTTGCCATAAAACCACTTTAAAGATCTTCTAGAGGTGATCAATATTTAGAATTTATCCTAGCCTTCTGCAGTCAGGGGGTTGTGTTGCTATAAAAAAAACAATTCATATATCTTCTAGAACGATTTATTACTAAGAATTTTTTTTCCTAGCCATAAGCAATTGGGGGATGTGCCAACCAATCCCCCCTCCCCCCTCCCTGAAATTATTGGCTGGCTAAGGCTTTAAGTACAGCCAGGACTGGTGGATAGCCCCAAGTAAAGTATTGTAGTAAGTCATGTAAAGCACTACCTACTAAACAGTTTCGTTGCGTACTCACCAACAGCTTCATCTTAAACAAAAATGTCCTTTAGTTGATGCTAACAGAAACTTGGAAATATAATGTGAGCATCAACAAACAATCCAACCTTATTTATACAAGTAATCCTTTCTCCGTGGCTGTAATAATTTTTATTTTTTCTGGCCGTGTTTTGAAAATTAATTTCGGCATCATTCTGCTCCATATTTTCCCCTTTCTCCTCACGTAGTTCCCATAAAAGTGACCCTACCTACTAATTATTGTATTGTCCTTCACGAATCTTGACCAGGAGTTCACTGTCATGGACCACGGTACACCGTCAAAACACGGTCACATGAACAATATTTGGTGAAAATATACATTTCAAACATGGAAATAGAAACAGATGAACAAATATAAACAGAGTTGAAAGCCTTGTCGTTAAAATATATTTAACATGTTGATCATATCATAACATTAACGATCAATATAAATACTCACTCACAATCCGTTATTTATAAGGAATAAGCTCATTTGTTTACCATAGCTATTGCAAGAACTTTAAGAAAGGTCAGATGGTCACTCCCTTCTTCTCTTCAGTTTGGGCAAAATACTTGGACGATCAAACTGTTTTAATATTGTAATACTTCTTAAATAAAACTTGATGCTTAAATATATTAGCAGAGTCTGCATCTGCCTACTGAATTAAAGATCCGATTAGAGCCCTAACCTGGTTTAAAAATCATTCCTTTAGAAATAAGCTTAATCCCTCTCATCAAATGGTTAATCTACATTCTACGTAAGTGTTTCTCAATGAGTGCTGCTCGGGCACCTAATTTTGTAAGTATTTGTTTGACTATCAACGATTCTATTGTGTATGGCACCAAAATATATGTGTGTTTGTTTAGTTGCGGCTAAAGATTATTTAAAGGAAATGATACAATTATAAAAATAATATTCTACTTATTTTCACCAACCATACATATTTTATTATATTTGGGGAAATGTCATAGATAAACACTAGTTTTACATTGATATTCCCTCAAACCAATATATTATGTTGTGGCGTGATATGTTATGTATTCATGTAAATGTAATCAAACGAGTTCAACTTTAATGTAAATAGTTGAGTAAAAGTAGTGCTTATTATGTTTGAATGTTAAAAAGCTCTATTATATATATAAAAAAAAGTATAAGTAAAATGTTATTATTAAAACACATATTGACCAGCAAATGCTGGTTATGATACTCGAGTTATAAAAATGAGATTTATTTGAAGTTTTAAATCATTTGGAAGGTATGTATACTCCACCAGCTAAACAGTGATGTCTGAAGAGTTGCCTAATCACAAGTCACAAGTTTGCCTTGTGACATTTTTACAATGTGTACTTGAAGCGAGGTCAACTAAACCTTGATTTTTATAGGAAACCCACTTTTGACCACTAACATTTATCAAATTCCACTGAAATTTGGCATTATAAAAATGTGTCGTATTTGACTTTTAATTATAAATGTCATCTAAAATGTTATCAAACGTTTCCAAATATTCTTCTTTATATATAACTTTAAAATTTCTCTAACATTGTTAAATAAAAGGACTAAGAACGTAAATAAAGTTGTTATATTATACCCCCTCCCCCACGACATTGGGGCATCATGAAATTCCAGTTTTCAAAATTAATAACGGGCTTTCTATGAAAGTCAATCTGTATTTATTATTCACTTAGTAGTAAATAATGTGAGACACTAATTAAAATGGGAGACCACTCTGATATATAGTCCAGGAAGAGAAACTAATATCACTTCCAATGTGATAAGTGCAATTATAAGAATTAAATTGAAATTATATTAACGTTATTATTAAATATGATTAAATATTATGTAAACCAACTGCATTGAATCACATATTTACTTCATTATAAAATTAAAAACTTTTTTATTTTTGTTGGATCTCATTATTATATAAATATATCTTAACTAAACGGTTTAGTTTTCTCAAAATATTGTGTAACCATATCACAAGAAAATAAAATTGAACAATACTACTTATATGATGTGAAGTAAGAACTCTAAAAATATTGTTAAAAAGTTAAATAAATCAATAAATGGCCCCAATGTAACAAGACAACCACGTCGAACCCTCTTTTATTTCACTTTTAGTGTAGGTGAACAAATTGTCTAAACACGTTTCGCCAATTTCTAATAACTGGTTTTACTCATTTAATAATCAAGAAATAATTAATATCGGGATACTTAGCTTAGGTTTGAACCCAAAAGAATACAAACGGTTTTTAAAAACAATAGCTGAATTATTTATCTCTGTGTCAAACAGTAAACATTGTGTGGTAACAACACCTACCCAGTCGTTGAGTAACACGTGAATGATTCCAAAACATTGTTCTTGGCTTGGTTTACATAATAACGTCCCTTAGAGGCCCGTATACACTTTCGTGATTAACTTGCGTCAATAGCCATACTAGTCTAACTGTCATGCAAATAAAGTTTTACACACATTTTTGAACATCGTGCAAGAATTTACTCAACGATCAGTTGAGTTTACCACATGTATACACAACTTTTCTAAACAATGCACTGCACCTGTTCTCTGCAAGCCTCATTCAGTGGGGTTTACACTGTCATGTTGTACTGTCGTTACTTGCATCCGACACCTTAGTTCAGTAGATAGCGTGTCTGTATAGTGAGCTAATGGTCCCGGACTCGATTCCCGGCATGGCCGAAAAACTATCATTGGTGAAATGTGAGTTTACACTTTTACTGTGATGAATTAACGGCCGGGGACTGGATGTTGTGTTTTTCCTAGTCTTAAGTTAGATTATAAGGCATAAGAAGCTACGGCAGGTCTAATCATCCGGTAGTGGAAAATATATTGCTTGAATAGAAAAAAAACTGACCCAGGCCACAGGCTGGAAACCGTAATGGCTGTAAACAAAAAAAAAGTCGTTACTGGCGTGACGACATGACAGTGTAAACCCTCCAATTGCATGCAAATTAAAGAGATTACTTGACGCATGTTCTACTGGCCCGAAGATTCGAGTGGTCGAATAGCTTGGCGCCAGTAGCTAATTGTCGCACCAGCTGCACGTGTGTGCTAGTCAGTGGCGGCTCGTGTATAGGCACTGCGGAACTGCAGCACCCCCTATTTTCACCTGATATTATCGATAACATTTAATATAATTAGTTCTTTTTTCTTTAATTACTTCTTTATTTTTGTAGTACAATATATATTCCTTAAGCTTAATGTCAATACTTCAGTAGCCATTCTCCAGTTTATGAAAAATATACAAACATCTTTGTATGGAACTGTGCGCTTCACAGTGTCAGCGACGTGATGTTTGACTGTTGTGTGCATGCGCACATAGGAGAGTGGTGGGGATAAAGTCGGGACTGCCAGGTAGATAGGGCACTGTTGCTCTTGCAGTGCCGGCTCTGGCGTGATCGTGGAAGGAAGTGTTTTTTTTTACTCAGCGTATGCTGTGCTTAAAAACCGTGTACTATATTCTTGAAAGTGATAAAGTGTAGAAGAGTGTAAAATTAGATTATTATTCTGCTTCCAGCTATGCTATTTGAATAAAAAAAATTAGTTCTTTTATTTAACAGAAAGACTAAACGCGCTTGCAGTACTTTCAATGGAAAAAAATTTCCTCAATGGTCCCCCAGAGATCAAAGAGAAAATTATTGAATTTGTTGCGCAAATTAAAACAAGAAGAATGGATTTCATTTTTAAATGAGTAGATCAAGCTTGAACTGTAACAATTTAAGTTAAAGTAAGTAAAGGTGACCTGGTGGTCTAGGGGTAAGGTTTCAGACTTTTATGCTGGCGGCCGGGGTTCAATCCTTGGTCCCGGCAAAGATTTATCTGATTACCAAACCCTTCCTTCAACTCTGACAAGACATCTTGTTAATGTGAGGAATGCCAGGCCTCCACCGTAGTTCGGATTCCATGTTAAACTGTAGGTCCTTCATTTCATCTCACAATCACCCTACCATCACACATTAGCGTAAGTGCGTATACTCCGAATGGGTAGTAAGACGCGGTGCTAATAATAATATTAATAATAAAGTAATTAAAACATGTTTGCTTGTTTTTTTGTTAAGATTTTATCAAGTTTCTGAATACATTATCTTTTTATACATGTTTTTTCCTTTTACACAATTTTAAATCAAATTTTAACATTTTCTGGAGCAGCACCCCCACTAATTTTAGCTACGAGCCGCCACTGAACTGCTATTTGTATTTGCACGTGTGAACCTCGTGTGGTGTGCCAGTCACAGCTTGCAGTGCATTGTTTAGAACAGTTGTGTATAGGCTACATGTGATGAGCGAACTCAACTGTCCCGCAAGTAAATCTTTGCGCGATATTAAAAAATGTGTATAAACCTTTACTTGCACGACAGTTGAAGACGTATGACTATTGGCACAAGCTTAACGTGACAATGTATATGGACCTTGTGTAACATTGACGTATCTAGGTTGTTTGTGATGGGCGTTTCACTGACTTAACTTCCATTTTCATACAGACACTTCCTCTTCGTGTGGACACGATGTCTGCTGATCCTGTCAGACAATTAAACCATACAGTGATGAGGAAAGGAGATACATGCGATACTTGGTTCATATCTTGTGCACGTGCATTTTGTATCAGATTGCTATATGACAAGCACGACTCTCGATTGGTGGAAACTTAATTTGAAGTTTAATATCGCTATTTTAATACAACTAAGCTAACGGGGAAACAAATTGTCATTAGACTTATTTTTGTTCGAATATATAAAGTTTTCCGTACGTTCTGGTGGTCAACTGGTCTCTGGTGCCAGTCTCGCCATAAACTATAAATGTGACAAAAATATATGACGTGTGAAGGTCCACACAATATACAGTTGTGACTATGGGTGTGATCTGTTACACAAAATCGCATATACAAACTGTGAAATGTTTTATCGTATATACTAGGAGTGAAATGCTTTATCGTATATACTAAGGGTGAAATGTTTTATCGTATATATAAGGTGTGATTTTTTTTTATCGTATATATTAGGTGTGAGACGTTTTATCGTAGACATAAGCACCACCACCACCGCGTCTTACTACCCGTTCGGGTTATACGCTTTAAGTACTAATTAGTCTAATGGATTAGGAATTGGGAAGGTTGAATTATAGGAAGTGAACCCGCATTTGCGTGGAGGGAGAGTGGAAAACCATTTAGGAAATCGTAGTTCGGATTCCATGTTAAACTGTAGGTCCTTCATTTCATCTCACAATCACCCTACCATCACACATTAGCGTAAGTGCGTATACTCCGAATGGGTAGTAAGACGCGGTGCTAATAATAATATTAATAATAAAGTAATTAAAACATGTTTGCTTGTTTTTTTGTTAAGATTTTATCAAGTTTCTGAATACATTATCTTTTTATACATGTTTTTTCCTTTTACACAATTTTAAATCAAATTTTAACATTTTCTGGAGCAGCACCCCCACTAATTTTAGCTACGAGCCGCCACTGAACTGCTATTTGTATTTGCACGTGTGAACCTCGTGTGGTGTGCCAGTCACAGCTTGCAGTGCATTGTTTAGAACAGTTGTGTATAGGCTACATGTGATGAGCGAACTCAACTGTCCCGCAAGTAAATCTTTGCGCGATATTAAAAAATGTGTATAAACCTTTACTTGCACGACAGTTGAAGACGTATGACTATTGGCACAAGCTTAACGTGACAATGTATATGGACCTTGTGTAACATTGACGTATCTAGGTTGTTTGTGATGGGCGTTTCACTGACTTAACTTCCATTTTCATACAGACACTTCCTCTTCGTGTGGACACGATGTCTGCTGATCCTGTCAGACAATTAAACCATACAGTGATGAGGAAAGGAGATACATGCGATACTTGGTTCATATCTTGTGCACGTGCATTTTGTATCAGATTGCTATATGACAAGCACGACTCTCGATTGGTGGAAACTTAATTTGAAGTTTAATATCGCTATTTTAATACAACTAAGCTAACGGGGAAACAAATTGTCATTAGACTTATTTTTGTTCGAATATATAAAGTTTTCCGTACGTTCTGGTGGTCAACTGGTCTCTGGTGCCAGTCTCGCCATAAACTATAAATGTGACAAAAATATATGACGTGTGAAGGTCCACACAATATACAGTTGTGACTATGGGTGTGATCTGTTACACAAAATCGCATATACAAACTGTGAAATGTTTTATCGTATATACTAGGAGTGAAATGCTTTATCGTATATACTAAGGGTGAAATGTTTTATCGTATATATAAGGTGTGATTTTTTTTTATCGTATATATTAGGTGTGAGACGTTTTATCGTAGACATAAGCACCACCACCACCGCGTCTTACTACCCGTTCGGGTTATACGCTTTAAGTACTAATTAGTCTAATGGATTAGGAATTGGGAAGGTTGAATTATAGGAAGTGAACCCGCATTTGCGTGGAGGGAGAGTGGAAAACCATTTAGGAAAAACCACCCCCAGTTCACTCGACCGAGGTTCGAACCTCGATCTCCCCGTCCTCAGCAGTCGAGCTCAACACGACAAGCGTGTTAGCCAACTACGCCACTGAGGCGGGTCGTAGACATAAGCTAAGAAATGTTTATAGTATATATAAGCTATGAAATGTGTTATCATGTATACAATATGTGAAATGTTTTACCGTATATACTAGGGGTGAAATGTTGTATCGTATATACCAGGGGTGAAATGTGTTATCGTATATACAATCTGTGAAATGTTTTATCGTATATACTAGGTGTGAAATGTTACGCAATATCAAAATTGGATGTAAAAGTATTGTGTCCAGCCGAGATTTAATCACTTACGTGTTAGCTGTGAAAGTACATGACCATTATTTGACTCCTTAGTTTGTTATTTTTTTGCACCTCTCATATCGAGATGAAGCCTTACTTTTAGGCAAGCAATCATTACTGTATCTAGCTCAGCATCAGGAAAGATGAATGGACCATTTTGGTAAGCCGCAGGGCATTGACCACGAGGAAAGATAATGAAGAGATAAGGAAGAGGAAGAAGGGAAAGAAGCAAGTGAGCTGAAATAAGAATGTTGAGAGGTGAGAGAGGGACTGACAGGGGGAACAAATTGAACACACCCAATTTTTGTTGTGGTTTCTTTCATCGGCCAATTACTTAGCCTTTTTTTATTACAAACATCAATTTGCGCAACAACAAAGAGATGTAGTTCCGGTAAAAAAAAAACATGTGGAGGCTAGCTAGCTACCAACATATCCGCACTGGTGGGCGCGCAGACTAAATGTCAAGCTCACGTGATTTGGTTCACCGATGATGTAGAGATCGAGGTTCAAACCTCAATCAAGCATACTGAGGGTGAATTTTCTCGATATTATCCCACTCTCCCAGCAAGTATATTCTGGTACATTTCCTCAAAGTTCTATTTTTCTCATCCTTTATAGTCTATTGTAGTTAAATACGCATATCTCTAAAGGGGCTGTAAGACACGGGGGGAGAAAAACTACCGATTTATGCCTTTTGAAAGAATATTAAAATATTAATAGCTAGTCGCCTATCTTATATATATATTTTAAATAAAGTTGATTACTTAGAGATTGTAATCCTGTCAGTAACAATATTAATCCACTTCTGTGGTAGAATGATTGAAGGTGTCACTCTTGCAGTAGACTGGACTGCCGATGATGGGGGGAGGGAGGGGGGCGGAAAACGCATTCAGGTTGGATGTACCAGGAGGAAAATTGTTTTCCACTCTACCTCCATGCAAATTCGTGTACACTTGATCTAAAATTTAACTCACCTCATACCAAACACATTAGTTTAGTTTATTACACATGCGTGTAACCCAAACGGGTAGTAATTTAAGACGCGGTGTTAAAAAAATAAAGTAAAAACACGATGATCGGTGACCTGGTGGGGGTAAGGTGTTAGACTTCTATGCTGGGGGACCGGGGCTCAATCCTCGGTCCCGGCACAGATTTATCTGATTACCAAACTCTTCCTTCACCTCTGACAAGACATATTGTAAATGTGGGGAATGCCAGGCCTCCACCATGGTTCGGATCCGACGCTAAACTGTAGGTCCTCCATTTCATCTCACAATCACCCTACCATTACACATTAGCGTAAGTGCGTATAAACCGAACGGGTAGTAAGATGCGGCGCTAATAATAATGATATACCTAATATCAATAAATATAAATCTCAATGGTGAAGACAAAAAAAATATGTTTGTATTTTCTAAAAGTTTATTCATATCAAGATCCTACAAAAGTATATCCAATATCATGCGAGATACACCATTTGTAAACAATATTCTGAACACATTTTTTGTTGCAGTTTTCGTGTGCCAATACTTGAACGTCCCATGAATGAGTCAACGCGCAGCAATGTCCGGTTTATGTTTTTTACGTTGTAGTGCGGAAGTGTGAGCGTCCTTTCTCTTTCTGTGACGGGTTCCGAGAGCCACTTATCTTTTAACGAGAATAAGCCAGCGCCCCGGAGCGAGAGTCTCATGCCTCAAGAGGACCGACTTTAATTACTCTCTAAGGACACGCACCTATAGAGAACATGGTTAGTAATAATAACCCCCCGTGTTATTGACCTTGAGTGGGTTACAAAGCCTAGCCCAGATAAAATTGAGTAGGGTTAGCATGTTAGAATGATCGTAATAGTTATTTGTTTATGTCCATATTTATTATTATTATTATTAACCCCGCGTCTTACTACCCGTTCGGGTTATACGCACCTACGCTAATGTGTAATGGTAGGGTGATTGTGAGATGAAATGGAGGACCTACAGTTTAAAGCGGAATCCGAACCACGGTGGAGGCCTGGCATTCCCCACATTCCCAAGATGTCTTGTCAGAGGTGAAGGAAGGGTTTGGTAATCAGATAAATCTGTGCCGGGACCGAGGATTGAACCCCGACCAGCATCACAGAAGTCTGACACCTTACCCCTAGACCGCCAGGTCACCTTATATGTCCATATTAATCCGACTAGCTTTTTTTCGCAGGGGAGAAACAAAATTATCCGTATTTATGTAGATGATAGCAAAATTACAGTAATTATTCAAATGTGTAAGACCTCCTCACCGCCTCACACCCTTTCCATTCCCCATAGTGCATCCGACCAAGATTTGACCTTTGAACTCCCTGCCAACGGTAATCCAGTAAATAGTAAGACTAACATCGTAAACTGTATGATCATTTGAATGAAATACAGTTTAAATTTTTGAAGCTAAAGTAGAGGGATAAAGTAAATCACTGAGTTGAAGGACAACTTAAAACAGCAAAACTAAAGGAAAAGGATCAAGTTGATAGGAGAAAATATTTTAGTATCCACCTGATGAAGAGAGGATTACTATATACCTTTATTTAAAAGAAAAACCTGCCATTGTTCTCAATTGGGCTTAATTAATTTGCCCTTCGAATGAAATTTTATTTATTCAAGGTATTTAACATGCACTTTATTAAACGACTGACTTAATATGTTTTGTTTTCCCCCGTAGATTGTGTTGATTAATTTATGATTTGCTGCATATACAAAGGCTGAGCGAAAAGTTTGGACCAGGTGAATCTTAACCGAAGAAAAAGTTTGTATTTTTTTAAAAGCTCCATCCCACCACAATCATACTATAGATTTGTCGATGGCAGAAGAGGGGCAGTAGGTGACTATTTAATGATGAACAAGTTGTGAAGTAGTGTTTACTAATAAATATGTTAAAACAGAATGCGATTTCATAAGAAAATAATACTGACAAGCTGAATGTTAGGAGCCTAAAAGGTTTTCGAATTTCATCTTGGTCATTTTAATAAGTTTGCCAGGAAGCAACCTGTCATAGAGCAACAAATTTTGTCCGGACACTTTCTAACCGTAAATAGTAAGTTAATGCTATAAAATGTCAACCCAATCTTGAATATTCACATTTCAAGCGAACCCAAGGCATGATAAATATTTTAGCCATACAGTCGAAATTGTTAATAAACATGGTTATTTAATTGGATGATACTTAACATGATCAACATAATAGTGAAAGTAGGACTACGGCTTACTTTTGAGAAGAACATCAAGATAATAAAATATATAAGGCGCATAATAAAATATATAAGGCGCATGCGTGATGTATGTCACTAACCAGTTTGAAAACTGAATATAATGGGTCTGGTTTTTCCGTGAGAAGAATACTGATTTGGGTTTTATCGAAGGATATTTTATATTCAGGAAACCTATGTATATTAGGCCTACATTGAGAGTCATTTTGCATGCCAAGACTGTCAGTAATTTTATAATACGTTTAAGATCTTCATAAAATTGAAATAACAAGGTGCAAATTTGATTTAAAGCTTTAATAACTAATTAAAATTCATAGTAGAGGGTTCAAATTAAATCTTTGATTTATACCATAATATCTAAAAAAAAGAATGTGAGATACAACTATATCTAATTTATCTCATAATTCAAAATACAATTATTCAAGGCTGAAATATATATATATAAATATATACATACATTTAAAACATATATATATTATTTACATATACACATGTATATACTGTAATAAATATATGAACAGAGAGGGGTCGTGCCGAACACTTCGTTAACACAGGAAAATTCCTATTTTAACATTCATCACAATTTCTAATTGTTCCGGGCGGTCAGCATAACAACGCTGTATCTAAATTAATATATTTCACTAAATTCTATTTAATTCAATAATATCCCGAACATTTCTTTAATAAAACTTAGCTTATACTATGTTATATATTTAATTACTTAATTCCTTTCCCAGCCGCTTCAGTGGCCGAATAGTCCGAAGGCGTCACTCTCATGTTAGACTGACCTGCTCATGATAGGAAGATCGGGGTTCGTATCACGGTCGGATCTACTGAGGGTGGTTTTTCCTGATTTATTTACAACTTTCCTTCCGTGAAAATGCGTGTAGATTACCTCTAAAATGTTCCTTCGTCATCCATACCCTATTGGGGTAATTATTATTATTTATGGCTATAAGCCAAACAGGTAGATTTTTTCCATATTCTTTACGATAATATACTTTATTATACTATATAATTATTTATATTAATATAAATTATTTAATTTAATATATATTATATAAGATAAATATATTTTAAATTGTAATAATAATATTTAGCACCGCGTCTTACTACCCGTTCGGGTTATACGCTTTAAGTACTAATTACTCTAGTGGATTAGGAATTGGGAAGGTTGAATTAGAGGAAGTAAACCCGCATTTGCGTGGAGGGAGAGTGGAAAACCATTTAGGAAAAACCCCCCCCAGTTCACCCGACCGAGATTCGGACCTCGATCTCCCCGTCCTCAGCAGTTGAGCTCAACACGACAAGCGCATTAGCCAATTACTTCACCGAGGCGGGTTATTTAAAATTAAAATTTTATATAAACAATATATATATATGTATATACATATATTATATATAATACATATATATATATATTATATATTATATGTATATACATATACATATATATTATATATATACACACAAAAGATTAATAATATATATGAAATTACTATTTTATATTAAATTTATCAAATTTAAATAGATCTGAATATATTAATATAAATTTTTATATCAATATATTAAATTATTTATTTATATTTATCTGTTATACGTGTACTTTCTGAACCGACTGATTATATCAGCACACGACTTACAAACCAACTTAAATCAAGAATATACACAAAATACAGCCCCCGGCCGTTAATTCATCACTGTAAAAAGGGCAAACCTCTATTAAAACAATTATACTTTTTTTCCCCCTTGTCGTGCATCGAACCTTGTACTCTCTTCTCAGATACCGGATAAGCTCGTCTAGAGCTCAGCAACGGAATGCGAGTCGTTACAGTAGCTTGCCCTATTTAACGCGCCTTCTTACATCTTACCCAAGCTCTATTTTTCCACTCCCTCGAGTGTGGCGCTCATTAACGATAATTGGATGTAATTTTCTCTGCCGGGGTGTGTCCCCCTCCCCTTCAGTTAACCACAGAGGTGAGCACTGTCCCATTCAGCAGCCCGAGGAGGTATAATCCCTGTCATTGAAGGTAAGGAGGGCACGGGTACTCATGTAGGTGTGATGAATATGAACTATTGTCACTGCTCCTCCCATTTGGCCCCGGGTGGTCACGGAGGTTCTATCAGGGCGAGACGTCTCTTGGGAGCGACCGCAATGGGTGCTAGTCCGGTTTGTTTAGGCGGTTCATGCATCAAAACTATACACACGTACAGGTAATGACGAGGTGAGGGCAGATTATGATCTCCTGGTTGAAGATTAAATTCGTTAGCTAAGTTGAAAATGATACTCTTTAAAGTTCGGTATGAGTTCTTGAACCGTTTTATAAAACAGGATTATGATAGAAGTACGAGTTACGTGGCCGAGGAGGTGTTTTGAGGTCGACTACAAGTCTTTGGTTTGACCCTAGTTGATATATATATATATATATATA
>CABEEJ010001050.1:44491-80015 GCA_901482245.1 Timema douglasi | reverse complement strand
ATATATATATATATATATATATATATATATATATATATATATATAAGTTTTATTATTATTTACTACCTTTCTTGGCGCTAAAAGCAGAGCGATATAATCTTTGGGTAAAAGGGTTTACTTGTGATTCGTACACTTTTATAAAAAAAATTTTGGAAAGGATTGGTTTATAGAAGGGACTTATTTACTAAAAAATGACTAGTTTTTTAGCCATGTCCCACGTCTTACTAATTGTCTGGGCTGCCAACACATTTACACTAATGAAGTAGAGAAGAGAAAGGTAGAGTTTTAGAGGAAGTGTCACTCATATTGGGGTGGAGGAATAGTGGGAAACCATCTGGAAAAATACATCTCATTAGATCCTGTCAGGATTCAAATCCCTACCTCTCTGTCACCAGAAGAAAAAAAATAATCCCAAGACGATACCAACACCTTTGTCCACGTGTACAATGGTACGATCAGTTAAATGGTCAAATAAATGTACACCATATATATTCAATACGGTATATATATATACAAACGTTAGGAAAATACCTTTCAAATATTCACACCTCTAGTAATGAAATTTATATATATAATTTTTGATAGATATTATCAATAGGGCTAACTATAAAATAATGTTGATAATTTGGTAGAATTCTAAACAATATTGACCTCAAAAAATTTCTGTTTATATTTATTTTGAGTTGTTCTTCCTACCAGAATCCTACTACATAGTATATATAAGAGCATTTAATAAGCACCCGAATCTCTGGGCATGCAAGATGATCAGCAATCAACAAACTCGATAAGTATGTGGTTTACCAGCTATATCCTATATGGAAGTCGGAGCTATAATCCCAGACGGGTATACTGAGAGTGATTTTTTTACTAAATGATTTCTCAATTTTCTTCCACTTAAATTCAGGTACACTTATTCTAAATTCTACTTTTATCATCCCTACCCCATTAGTGTAATTAAATGTGTACAACCAAGAAGGGTAGGTAGTAAGACGTGGTGCAAGTAATAAAAACTTACCGGAAGGGTTAGCCCAGCGACAGAAAGTTTTACTTAAAGCTCACGCGTGAGTGACTCTAACCCGAAATGTTGGGGTTCGAATCGAATTCAGACAGAGTTCACTTTCTAGGTGATTTTTCAAAGTATTTCTTATACTGTATTTTTCTGATACTCCCTCCTTGTGAATGCTGTTGATTTTTATCTAAAATCACTATTCACAAGTCCAGTTATATGTGCTCCAACAAATGAATAGGTCACCTACAGTACAATTTTAATGAAAGGGCCTTTTATAAACCACACACAAAAAAATAAGTGGCCAAAATTGACAAAAATGTTATTGTATCGTTGTTATTTAATAGTTATTGATAATAACTATTAAGATAGAAACGTAAGGAACGCACGCTTAGGATAGTGTTTTTTTTCTTCAGTTTTTATAACAAAACCTTTTTTTGTCAAAAATAAATAAACTATTGCTTCATTAGAAATACAGAGTTTGATTTTCTTCCCACGGTGATCTCAACAGATGTTGAATATCTGTCACGAGTATAGCGGCATTAGATGAGCAACTTTTAAAACGAAGAGAAAAATTTGTCAATAAATTCCAGGGCACCCTGGACATATAGATAAGAACTGTTGAGGTCACCATGGGAAGAAAATTAAATTCTAATGTTTCCAATGGGGAATGATTTGATTTCTTTTGACCAAACAAAAAAAAAGTTTTGATATAAAAACTGAGAAGATACAGCTCTTTTATCGCACTCCCTAAATCCCAAACTTAAAAAATGACAACTGGCTTGTATGCATGACTTGACGTAAAATTAGATCTAACTTTTCTGGATGTCAGATAAAGCTCTTCCTATGAAATTTAGACTATAAGTTTGGCCTAATTAGCAACACATGTTATACACTGGGTATACAAACACGTGGGGAGTCACAATAAATATATCTTGATCGTGGACTGACCACGGTGTACATGCTCAAACTTCGCGGATAGTGATTGAAAGCGTGTTTGTGGTTAACCTAAAGGCTATTAAGTATGTCATCTCTTTCAAAGCAATACACAAGTAACAGTTGTAAGCCACCTCTAAATCATATGGTTTCTATTGTGTTTTGTGGCTCAGATACGTCATTAGATGTGGTTCTTTATGTTTCAGTTTGCTCAGCTACGTTGAGAACAATTAGATACTACATTAATACACAGGTCAGCTTCGGATACAATGAATGCAAAACTGGTCTACGACACAAGTTTGGAAAAAAATAAATCATCTGGAGGTTTAATTTATTTGTTTACTCCGTTTTCCACTGCCCGTCTGGGCTATCTGGATATTTACAATAAGTGGAAAGAAATAGAGGAGATGTAATTTAGAGGAAGTGCGAGAAAAGAGATAGAGAGAGTGAAGGAGTGAAAGAGATGGTGAACGAAGATTGAGAGAGAGTTATAAGTAGAGAGAGAAAGAAATATATATATATATATATATATATATATATAGGCTATAGATAGATAGGGAGAAAGAACGAAAGAGAGTGTGTATGTGTGTTAAAAAGAGAGACAGACAGAAAGAAAACATTTATGTTGGGTTTCTATTCATACACAACGAAATGTTATTATTGTTATTATTAGCACCTCGTCTTGCTAACCATTCGGGTTATACGCACTTACGCTAATGTGTAATGGTAGGGTGATTGCGAGATGAAATGGTGGACCTACAGTGTAACGTGGAATCCGAACCACGGTGGAGGCCTGACATTCCACACATTCACAAGTTGTGATTAATACACGTCTTGTCAGAGATGAAGGAAGGGTTTGGCAATCAGATAAATCTGTGCTGGGACCGAGGATTGAACCTCGGACCCCAGCAAAGAGGTCCGACACCTTACCCCTAGACCGTCAGGCCACTTCAATGTTAATAGCGACTATCAATGGCCTTATGGTCCAAGGCGTCACTCTCGTGTTAGAAAAAAACTGCCGATGATGGGGAGATCTGAGTTAGAATCTCGGCCAGGTTTATCTAGGATGTTTTTTCCTAAATGATTTCCCAATCTCCTTCCTTGCAAATACGGGTATACTTCCTCAATATTAAACCTTCCTAATCCCTAACAGGTTAGCGTTATTAATACATAATGCGTATATCTCAAACGGGTAGTAAAACACAGTGCAAAAAAAAAGTAACACAAAAACAATGATGATAGATTCTGAAAATTGACACCTGGACACGGGAATCGAACTCGGGACCTTTGAATTTGTACGCCAATGCTCTAACCACTGAGATAGTTAGGAATCACCCCGTGTCCAGGTTCATTCTTCACTCATATTTTAAGGCAGAGTCTATGATGGACGTGCGGACTAAAAAGCATAAAAAATAGCTTCGGCTATTTGATTCTTAAACAATGGTGAGTTGAAAATAAATAATTTTGTTTGCTTTGTTACATTTCCCTCTTCTTCTTCTTTTGAAAGACATAGAGAGCTGGGATAGAAGTACCTTTAAAGTTCTCATCGTGGTGTGAAGGGGGAAAATATACTTATTGATTAAAATTAAACACTGAAAGTTCTAAATCTATGGAAAGTTAAAAGCCTTTGCCAAGGAACCTTACTAGAAAGACGAATTGATCGAGGCAAACGGACGTATAGTGAAGTGCGCTTGGAGGGCTGTTCTACAGTCAACAGGGGCGGCGTTCCATCCGTGAGCTGTGTTCAAAGGAGAGCGAGGAGATTGGCGTTTATGGGCTAATTCTGCTCAAATTCAACGTTTGAAAGGTGAATATTCAACAATCTTGACTTTAATTTGACAATCAACTACTTGATAAAAAGTGACAAAAAAAACAAACAACAACTACAAATTGGTGATAAAATACTCAAAGTGTTGTCGGCCCATTTAAGGGCCAACAACAACAACAAAAATGGAAAAACTAGCTGACCATGCACGCGGACAGCTAAAAAGACAACAAACGCAGGACTGGGCAAGAAACCTCGAGGAAGAAGAGGATGTGGACATTGATACAACCGACAATGACACAGAGTTTACTGAAGCGACTGTATTAAAGAGAAAATTGCGTTTCAAACCAAAGGAAGACAAATCTCCTAAATCCATCAAAGTGACAAATGTTTTTGAGTCACTCTCAGACAATGAGCAAAGTATGGAAACTTCAGACATACCAAACACAAATACCACAGAAGTTCAAAAACCAAAACCAAAAATTCCACCAATAGTCATCTCAGGTACAAACAACTATTCAAACATAGTAAAGACGATGAAAACTAACATGAGAGGAACATTCAAAGTGTTCTACGTACAAGATGGGTTAAAAATTCACACAACCACAATAGAAGACTTTAAAGCATTACAAACACTTCTCAAAAATACAGGACAAGAGTACCACACGTTCACAATGCAAAAAGACAAACCCCTTAAAATCGTAATAAAGGGTCTCCCACCCAATATGCCAATTGAGGAAATTAAGGAGGAGTTAGAGATACTAGGATACACCTCAACGGATGTACGGCAGTTCACCTCACGAACACAAAGTGAAAATAGTACACAAGACATAGTCAAACTACTACCGATATTCGTGTGCACACTCACAAGAACTGACAAAAACTTCCAAATTTTCCAAGAAACTTATCTGAACAATACACGTGTTAAAATAGAACATTACGTACAGCCCCAAAACTTCATATTACAATGCCACAACTGCCAGAAATTCGGACACTCCAAAAACAATTGCTCAAATAAACCAAGATGCGTGAAATGTTTAATACCCCATTTGACCTCAGATTGCCCTAGGAAAGACAAGACCACTCCAGCAAGCTGCGTAAACTGCGGCGGCAAACACACAGCAAACTACACAAAATGCCCGACCTATCAAAAACAAATAGAAAAGAAGATTGAACTGAGACAACAAAAGATAGAAAAATCATACACCAACACACAGACGGCGACCTTCAACAAAAAGGACTTCCCGATATTACCACAAAAACCAGCCAAAACAAACGAAACTTACCGCACCTATAGAGACACCTTAATGAGTAGAAGAGATGACGTACATCAGCAGAAAGATCAGGGAAAAACTTCCTCGATAGACTTTAAAGAAATACTAAACATATTCAAAGAACTGGACATATGTGGATTACTGAAACATCTAAGACGGTACCTTACAAAAATAAAGCAGGCAGATGACAAGATTACAAAACTCATGATAATTATAGAAGCGGCAACTGATTATTACTTTAGCGATGATGACAATTGAAAAAGACCAGCTAAGAATTTTAGTATGGAATGCAAACGGCATATTACAGCAATCACAAGAATTTGAGGACCTACTAAAAACATACGGGATTGACGTAGCACTAATTTGTGAAACTCATCTGCAGGAAACCAAAAGACTACACATCCTAGGATATACCATCTATAGAACAGACAGAAAGCATACAAGGGGGGGAGGGACAGCTGTCCTAATTAAGAACTACCTTCCACACTACAGAGCGAATATACAGGACACCGAGAACCTCGAGGCCACGGCAGTAGGTGTAAATACAAAGAAGGGACCCATTACTTTTGTGGCAGTATACAACCCTCCGAACAAGACTCTACTTAAACAAGACCTTGACCAAGTCACGGTAACTGGCAACTACCTAATAGGGGGGGATCTAAATAGTAAAAATATTTTGTGGAACTGCCGGATGACGAACAGGAACGGAAGGATTCTAGAGGAACACTCCAACGAGACGGAGTATAATGTGCTAGCACCAGATTCACCAACTTTTTATCCCGGCAACCATCTTCAAAGACCAGACATCCTCGATATAATACTAACAGACCAAAAAATTTCCCCAGACACATTATCAGTACTACAAGAGCTTGACTCAGATCACAATCCACTACTTTGCGAGTGGGACATCAACATTGATCACCACACAAACTGGCACAAACCGACTACAAGGACAACCGACTGGACAAGGTACAAATCTGAACTTCAAGAAGTGCTCCCGAAAAATTTACAAATAGAAACGGAAGATGATGTTGACGCGGCGATAGAAATAGTTACGACTACCCTGCAAGAAGCCTACAAAACTCATACCACGACTTCGCAAAAAAGACAAGACCTGAGAATTGACCACCCAGAATTAAACTACAGACTAGCCCTCAAAAGGGAAGCCCGTAGAGACTGGCAAAGATTGAGAACACCGCAAGCGAGAACCAACTATAACAGACTTAAAGCCATAGTAAGAAGAATGGTAAACCAAATTCGAAGAACAAATTGGACCACATTTGTCACAGAAACAGCCACAAACCTTCAACAAACATGGAAGATAACAAAAATACTCAAAGGGACGTCAAAAAAAACGGGCACGCCAGCTATCCACGGCCGACAGGGGATGGCCTACACCAGCAAAGACAAAGCCGAAGCCATAGCAGAAACCTTGGAAGACCAATTCAAGCCAAATCCAACCCAAGAGGAAATTTTCAATAGAGGCGTCATCAGAACAGTAAACGAATACATAGACAGACCAGTAGCAGAGACACCAGAACCAATCACAGACCACGAAATTCAAAACTCTATTAAAACACTTAGACCAAACAAGGCACCGGGACTTGACAGAATAAGGAGCGAAATGTTAAAAAACTTACCTCCAATTGCAATAGCTCATCTGACCCAAATACTGAATACAGCACTCAAACTTGCATACTTCCCAAATACTTGGAAAAACGCCAAAATAATCACCATTACAAAACCAGGAAAAAATGGAATCTTCCCGCAAAACAGAAGACCAATAAGCCTACTCAGTACGATTGGAAAACTTTTCGAAGCACTCATACAAAAGAGACTAAGACAGCATACAGAGAACCACAATATAATCCCCGACGCACAATTTGGCTTTAAGGCACAACACTCAACGACTCACCCGCTACTCAACTTCATTGAAGACGCAACGGAAGGATTCAACCGACGAGAGTACATGATAGCCATATTCTTAGATGTGGAGAAAGCGTTTGATAAAGTGTGGCATTATGGACTCATTCACAAGATGATAAACTACAACTTCCCACAAGGACTCATACAATTAATCAACAACTACCTGAAAAATAGGAAATTCCAAGTTTCCATAGAGGGCACACTATCAGAGAGAGGGAACATAAAGGCGGGTGTACCACAAGGGTCAGTTCTGGCTCCCTTCCTGTATAACATATATGTTGCAGACGTACCAACCAGCCCAAGAATGACCATAAGACTATTCGCAGATGACACTTTAATATACACAAAAGAAAGAAACATCTACTATGCATCACTAGCAACACAACGGTACTTGAAGACGTTAGAAACATGGCTTTCCAAATGGAGGGTCAAAGTGAATACCGAAAAATCTACGGCAATGGTTGTGACAAGAAAAAGATTACTACCACCGGAAAACTTCACTCTCTATCAGGAAGAAATACCTTTTAAAAATCAAACAAAATACCTTGGTATCAACATTGACAGAAGACTCACTTGGGCAAACCACATAGAACAAACCAACAAAAAAGCGAAGGCAGTATTTGTACAATTATACCCAATACTAAAAGGACAACAACTAGGCCAACAAACCAAACTCACAATATACAAGAGTGTTATACAGCCAATTATGCTCTACGGCTGCGTAGGGTGGGGATACGCAGCGAAGACGCATGTTACCAAACTACAGACAACACAAAATATGATACTAAGGGTGATAACAGGGGTGGATAGAAGAACAAGGATAGACAACCTTCACAACTTGACAAACAGCAAGACACTGATAGAAATTTTCAAGGAGAGAAGAGACAAATTCTACATTCAAAGTGCAGCACATGTAAACCCCATAATCAGATCGCTGGGAAACTATGACCCACATGAAGGAAGGTCCTACAAACGTCCGAGATTGGAGTAGCAACAGATCCACTCACAACTTCACTTTCACATTCTCATCCCTCATCAAGTGTATATTTTACTAATCAAACATGTAATTCTTTTTCAGGTAATCATTCACAAACTCACAATCAATCATACCCATCATTCATTAGATATATAAGTCATCAATTCACTGTATCACCCTCACTCCATGAGGATAAGGGTTAGCGTATGCTGCCTGTAACTCGCAAAGAAATCCAGCCCTTTCGCAGGCAGCCTTGCCTGACGCTTCTGTCAGGTGGGAACGTCCTGAGTCGGGTTACAAAACAATTCAAACCGTGTACTTTGTACAAACAATTTATTGGTACCAAGTAATATGTATTAAAAGCTCATGCAACGAGGATAAGGGTCTGTGAAAACAACCTGTAACTCGCATATCAAATCAGCCAAAACTTCCCCATCTTGTCAATGTAAGTGTTGGCAAGTGGGGTGGTGTCGGCAACAGGGGAAACCCTTACTAGAAAGTTGAGTGAGGCCTCATTCTATAGAACTTTTCCCAATAAAATGTTTATATACAATTTAGCGCGATAGTATAAATCCATCAAGGTGATAGCATGTCTGTCTACTGAGTTATGGGTCTCGGGTTTGATTTACGGCATGGCCGAAAATTGATCCTTGGTGAGATGTGGGTTAGCACTTTCACAGTGATGAATTAATGGCCGGGGACTGGGTGTTGTGCCTGTCCTAGTCTTAAGTTATATTATAAGGTGCATGAAGCCGGTAATGGAAAATTTATGGCTTGAATAAAAAACTGTCCAAGGCCACAGACTACAAACAGTAATAGATATAAAGTTAAGTATAAATCCATCACCGAAACGGCCCACTTTTATATTTTAAATTAGTTTAAGTATGTTATAGCCCATTAGTGAAACTGCCAATTTTATAAACTGGAACGTATTGTACTATCTACTACATACTTATTGAAATTTGTTTTAAGATATTTTATTAAACTAACCCAACCTAACTTAATCTAGGCTTCTATTCTAAAACGATTAATAGGGAAATTAACTTAAGGACCAAACCTGTTCTTAGCTCGTCCATTTCAAAGAATGGACAAAAACTCACCCAGTTTATGAAATTGGTTAAGATTTTAACTCCGCAGTTCATGAAATTGGCAACAATTGTAGCGTCCCAGTTCATGAACTGTCAACACAATTGCTGTGAAATTCATTAACTGAAATAAGTTTAGTCCAGTTCGTAAAATGGTCAGTAGGAGAGGCCAGTTCACGGAAAGGGCAGAAATTTTCCTGATTCATGAAATTTCCCAAATTTACGAATGGGTTGTAAACACATACCACGGTGAGCGTATTTGTATTATTATTTGTTTTCAAGCGCACATCACGAGAGAGGTGCTGACTGGCTCTAAGATGGCAAACTATCCCTGCATCCAGCAGGAGTCAGTTGTCGACTGTTATATTATTTAATCTAGCGCACTTACGAAACTGTCGGATTTGGTTCGGAACAAGTTAGTCACCATTTCCACGCCCGCAAGCGTATTAGGAAAGAAATCAAAAGTGAACTTGACTACAAACTTTCACTGAACTTAAAAAACGAAGAAAAACCGTCACAGATGATTTACTATTGGATACAAAACAATTGATCATCAATAATTAATAAATTATTATTATATCATAATATTATATTTTACATTTTAGTAAGTTTACCTCTGACAAGACATCTTGTGAATGTGGGGAATGCCAAGCCTCCACCGTGGTTCGGATTCCACGTAAACTGTAGGTCCTCCATTTCATCTCACAATCACCCTACCATTACACATTAGCGTAAGTGCGTATAACCCGAACGGGTAGTAAGACGCGGTGTAAATAATAATAATAATAATAATAACAATAATAATAATTTTAGTAAGATAAGTTTAACTTCAACTAATAGTTTATATCAAAGTGTTTGATTTTTCCTAAATGGTTTTCCACTCTCCCTCCACGCAAATGCGGGTTCACTTCCTTTAATTCAACCTTCCCAATTCCTAATCCATTAGAGTAATTAGTACTTAAAGCGTATAACCCGAACGGGTAGTAAGACGCGGTGCTAAATATTATTATTATTATTAAAGTGTTTGATTGTATGTATATTCAGTTAACAACTGTGGCGGATCTGGGGGCGGGGGTGAGGGGACTAACAACTAAACCCCCTCGCCATATCTCCTACATGATATACTCGAAAACTTTTTCAACTTAGATATATATGCCTAAATTTTGACTGTCAGAAGTGACAGCTGCTTAACACATGTTTTTGCATATCATATGTTTCAGCGTAGGGATACATAATTTGGTCTGGTAACGTTTCAAAGCCGTCATCTGTCAGTTGTGAGCTGTCAGTCAGCACCAAAGAAGACATGGGGCTACTGTAGGTGGGGATAATAAAGGTAGAATCTAGAGCAATTTATTGTACTCACATTTGTGAAGAGAAAGAGAGAGACAAACTGTTTAGGAAACCATTTCCGCTTTTCCCCTGTCTGGGATTCGAACCTTGATCTCCCCGTCACCGGGAGAACCAGATGAGACGAGACTGAAGTGAGAACAAGTACTCACCGATGCTGACTCGGTAGAATGTTTGTGCGTTGTGTAGTAGAACCAGAAGGTCAATGTTGTGAAGCAGAGCATGCGGACAGACGTGTCTTCCAGCAATATCCCCGATCACTCGGCACAGACAACAGGAAATGTTGGCACGGAGTGTTGTCGGTCAGGAAAGACGCGCTCCACTGAATTACTGATCGTCGTTTCCGGAAATCTTGAGGTTTAAGTTTATTGATCAGTTACATTTTAAATTGGATTTGGTTTGTTAGTATCAAGTGGCGATGGCATTAATTGATCTGCGAGTTGATATAGTTTTTGGTGGTGGGTTTTACCAAATGTTTAACCCATGTTCGAGCGGTCTAAGGCAGTAGACGCACTGTGCACTTAATTTTTAAAAAATTCATGAATTACAATCCTTGAAATGGTTTAGTATTAACTATCATTCGTTTTATCTTATTACACCCAATTAATAAAGGTTTTGATCGCCTTAATTAATAGAGTGAAAAAAATATGATCAGGCAAGGATCTGAATTTGGATCACTGGTTTAAATCGCTACTACTCTACCAACTGATCATTCCGGGGATTTATCAACGTTTTGAGACATATTACTTCAAGTAGCTCTCTCAAAACTGTATTCCTCGACGGACAGACGGACAAATGTCTCTAATTCACCATTGATGTGGAGGTCTATGTTTCAATTATAACCGAGTCATTTGATGGGTTTTTTTCTTTTCTTAAATAGCCCGCCTCGGTGGCGTAGTTGGCTAACGCGCTAGTCGTGTTGAGCTCTACTGCTGAGGACGGGGAGATCGAGGTTCAAATCTCGGTCGGGTGAACTGGGGGTGGTTTTTTCCTAAATGGTTTTCCACTCTCCCTCCACGCAAATGAGGGTTCACTTCCTCTAATTCAACCTTCCCAATTCCTAATCCATTAGCGTAATTAGTACTTAAAGCGTACAACCCGAATAGATAGTAAGACGCGGTGCTAAATAATAATAATAATAATAATTTTTCTTAAATAGTGTACCACTCAACCTTTATTCAACCTTCATTTCTCCTCCAAACTGTAACTTCCTCATCACTATCCCGTTTGTGTAAATATTCCATTAACTCGGAAGTGTACTAAAATGTGGACCAAACACTAAAAACTAATTTAAAAATTAAACGTGTTTTGATCATTTTTTGCGCTGAGAAGCAACCTATAGTATGATTTTACTAGGAAGGACACTCTAAAAATTACAATTTTTATTTTTTTGCAATCAAACATTATAACATTTTACTAAATCTTTAGTGTTGTTTTATAGGTATCGATAATATCTATCAAAATTGACAGCTGTAGATCACATGACATTAGTTTCAACATGTGAAAGTATACCTAGTACTTTTCTGTTTATAGGAAATGAAATTGTAAATTAAAGTTAAAATAATTTATCTTGTTTGTCGTATTACAAAACGTATGTTGGCCTAAGCATTCTAAAAGAGTGCATTTAGATGTATAAACCTCTAATAAATATTGCACAGATAAATTTACAATAATAATAGTAAATACATTTAAAAATTGGTAAGTGTGATATTAAAACGACCAGATTAAAACAACATTCCAAAAATCTTTCTTTGGAAATGTCACAATTTGAAAAATTATTATTATTATCAATTTTTTCTTTCCCTATCTTTCCCCACGTCGATACCAAACTCTACCTTATACCATGGTTGAAGAGTGACCTTGAGAATTGGATAGTTCCTAGATAGCTCAGTAATAGAGCATTGTCGTGCTAAGTCAAGGGTGCCGGTTTCCCCCCCAACCCCCTGTGTTGTCCAGATTTTCTTTTTTAAAAATTTCTGGACATATTTGAACTGTCCCCTTTATCAATAGAAGGAAGGTAATATTCCTTCTTTCTATGAAGATCAGAAGGAAGGTGATGTGTTTCTGAGATACTACACAATGTCAAGGGGAATGTGAAAGGTTTAATACAATCTCTTGATATGAGCCTGAAGGTGAAACTCCACATCTCTCCCCCTCTCTAATAAATATTAATGTTATCGCACTGCCTTTTGTCTGCTACCGGAAGAAGAAAGTTTAATAGCCATTCATGTCCGAAAACAGTTCGATCTCAACTTGTCAGACCAAAACGAAAGGGAAGAGACGAGTCTCGTGATAGTATTTTATATAAAGGAGTGGGGTCAGTCTCTCTCCTCTACAGTTGTCCTTAGTCGCCGTACAAGTACTACAATACAGGGGACTTGAAACGAACATGGTGAGTTGAACTTGAAAACGGGAAAACTGGTTTCGATAAAATCCATTACCGGTAAATTATAGTGGCACATGTTTTAAGTTATACAAAGTTTCTTTCATTCACGTTTTTTTTTAAGTTGAATTAACTAAGAGACACACTATTAGCAAGATAATAGGGTCAGTACATTTTAGAATACATTATTACATATGCATATATTTCGAAAGGAATTATATATTATATATCTCAACTTCGTGAGAACGAATGAGGAGCTACAGTACATGAATAAAGAAGTTGGGACTCTGGTTTAGAAAACGCTGATTATCAACAGGAAGGTTCGTTGTGATGATCGTATGACAGCCTCTGTCCGCAAAGGTTGGCACTATCTTCAGCAACACAGGGCGGCAGCTTCGTTGGTAGATCTCTCTTGCGGGCAGACACCATGAAGTTTTTTAAATATATATAATTATATATATTGTTAATATAAACACTCTATAGAAACGTTTATATATTACATATAAGTTGTATTTATACATTGAATTTGAAAGGAAGATATTTTCATGTCTATTTTTACATGTTTAGAATTTAAAAAAAGTTGTTAAGTCATATAATATTATCATTATTAACAACCGTCCCCATGGTATGGTGGTCAGTGCACCTGGCTACGAACCTATGGATCCCGGATTTGAGTCTCGGCTGGTACCATGGGTATTTACCGAAACGGTAATTATCACCACGGTCACCAGGGTCTAGGTCAGTTAGACTTAAGTTAGGTTTAAGATCATTCCTGGCTACACACCTTCCTTCATAATCATGATCATCACCTCATTGCGTGTACGACGTGTAGACAGCCGCAATTGGTGTACCCTGGGTAACGCTCTGTGCCACCAGAGTGGCTAAAAGTCTACACACACAGGTGCTAGATAATATATATTATATATCCCGGTCAAAGATAACAAACACATAAAAACTAAACTATCTAATTTAAGAAGTTTGAATTTTAAGGAAATGTACCACAGATTGCTGAAACTGGATCAGAGTAAAGCCCACGCACGAACATTCAACTCTTTCATTACAAACGACTAGCAATGAATTATTTACCTCCTTCCTTCTTTACAGATATTTTAATTTAAACTTTAAAATATATTATTAAATTGTCAGTTTATTTTCCTTGCTTTTTTTTATAGTGAACTTAAAATAAATAACAATAAGGGTATGTTTTTATCCCTTACAAATATAAGATAAAATAATAAGTACAAGTACAATCATTATTTATACATTAATGCTACTCTCAGGAATATTTATAATGTTTTGGGGATTTTTTTTAAACCTCCTCCCCCCATGTAACAGCTTTTGTGACACTAGAGTGACTCGGATTTCAAGAGGCAACCTCGGTCAGCGAGAAAGTATCAATAGAGTCAGGCCACACGCGGTTTAGAATACAATGGTCTGTGTCATTTTCTAAAACTACTTCTCTATTCGGTCAAAGTTAATACACCCTTTCACCCTTAATCAACTATCACCCTTTGGTTTGTCATATCAATAAGAAAAAGGAGAAAGAAAACTACAAAACTTCTCATCTCAAGGTAAAACGGAAAGCTTGCTGCTAGTTAGCCAATATTTTAAAATTTTCTGTTCTGACCCTGTCAATAAATTACTGTGTCTGTTAGAGGAAGGCTAAATCTAGAGCCCTTTTCCTTCAAGTCTAGTTTCAAAGCTCCACAAATATGAATAAAAAGTTGCTAAAAATGAGCTAATGTTACATTTTCACAAATTCCCCCGCCCCCCCACCCCGCACCCCCTATTAATACAATTCAAACTATTAGAGTTGTTAAGGAAAAAAAAAGTTGAAATCTCCCGACTTTAATTTGGCGCGAAGCATATTTTGAAATAACGCATCGTAGAGTTATATATTGCGTTAAAGTTGAACGTCTGAGCAGAAATACGAAAAAGTATCGATACCTTAATAATATCGATATTTTCCTTTCGATACTAGTTTTTTTTACTCGATACTCTTTTACCGATACTTTTACTGAATCACACTCCGATATCGGATCGGTATTGAAACATCTTTTTTGTTATCTTCACTCATGTTGGGATTAAATTTTAGTTAAATGTTAATGTAGGGTAGACTGTGGAGAGAGAACAAATTACATTATTTCTAAATTCTCATTCATTCTCTGCATGACAAGCAAGGGACAACTCTAGCATTCAATTTCTTTAAGCTCGTCATTATTAATAATTGTTCTATCATATTTGTGACAACGTGATGCCTGACCGGTTGACGAGGCGAGTGGCGACCATTCTTACTACCCCTTCCTTTATTAACGAGCACGGTCATCACAAACTAAACAAAATAGGTTTATTTCTGTAGAGCTCAATGAACTCAGCCAACTCAAGTGTGTCCCGAGCAAATGAAGCAGAAAAGTGTGTGTTGTTTAAGCAGGGCATCCATTCTTCTATTGGTTATCAATACTTAATAATCTATCTTGTTATATATATCTTGTATATAAATGACGAAAATAGTTAAAATATGTCACCTCCCAGAAGTGAATTATGGATAGAAAAAAAATATTCCAGAATAAAATTTTGATACGGATGCCCCCTTTTGGTATCATCTTTCGTCGAGAATATCGAGGTGTGGGTCACTAATTTGGAAGATAGTCCAGTCGAGTGGAAATATTATATTCACAAACGATGAAAGTAGATTAAATTTACGAGAAACTCGAATCAGGTTAAAAGCATGGTCTCAGCCTCTAGCAGTTCTAATGACGTCATTATCCTGTAAAAACTAGTGTGGAATTACTTCGTACTGTGGGCAAGACCGTTAAGTAGTTGTGTCTTAAATCACTGTCCAACATTCACTGATATAATTGTTTGGTTCATATCCCCGTGTGGTTGAAGTTAATTAATCGTCATGTAGGTCTGAGGCAAAACGTATTCAGAGTTATCTTTAACAGAGGTCGAAGGCTCTAATAACTTTCAATTTATGATTTGAACTTGATATACAGCTCATATGAATGTGTGTGTTGTAGTTGGGCGAGAGCGTGATTGTCCTTGCCGCCTTACTCCTGACAATCTCTGCCCAGAGACAAGGTCAAGGATACGGTCATTACGGACCTGTTGACGGGGAGTTCATCGACCTGGGTCCGGAGGGGAGGCCACAGACGGTCCAAACGCTGCGCTTCAAAGTACCCGTGAAGACCGTGACCATCACCAGGACGGTTGGAGTCCCGGTGCCTGTACCCTACCCCGTCCGTCAAGACGTACCCGTACCCGTTCACGTGGTCAAACCCATCTTCATCCCGGTACCGCAGATCGTGCACGTCCCGCATCCGGTCCCCGTGTACGGACATGCAGAGTCAGCACCGGCTTACAGGCATGCGGAGTTGGCGCCAGTTTACGGACACGGGGAGTCAGCGCCTGTCTACAGACATGAGGAATCGGCACCGGTCTATAGACAAGGAGAAACAGCACAAGTCCAAAGTCAAGTGGGACCAATACCGCGAGCTGTATACGCCAACTATCCTAGGCAGACCTACGATGGTGGCTACACCGCAGACGCTAGCGGACAGTCACCTTCAGGGGTAATTAATCCGTCACAGCACGGCTATATCACCAGACAGCACCCCGGACATTACGGTCAATCGTTAGGATTCTACGACCTGGGTAACATCGGTCTTTTGATATCTCCATCCGGAGGGAACCCTCACCCTCCCGGCAACATCCACGCCCAAACGTCTTCCGTGGGAAATGTTGCAGCAGAAGTCTCTGGAATTACTGATCAGAATCCTACAGATTCTCACAGCGGCGCTAAGAATCAACAGACGTACCTTGTCCCAGACCAAGAGAGTACCACAGGATCCAAACAAGCTGCCCAGAATTACCAGACGCCCCCCATCACAGACTCGGATAACTCCAACGCGCATGGTTACGGCAATAGTAGAGCAGAGAGATCCGATAGTAGTGACGTCACCGTTAGTAAGTCAGTCGATTTAAGTAACTACGCCGATTCTGCGCGTAGATAGAAAAGGGCATATTTGAGCGTGAGCTGTGTTCGGTTTAATCTATGAATGGGGACAGAATGAATTTAAAAGATTGTTATTTAAATGTCGGGATGGAAGATAGATAATATGTTCGTATGATGGAAAAATATAAATTATTATAGAATCATCATAGAATATAAAAGAAAAATGTATAATAATCAAGATTGAAAAAAAAAAACATTAAAATTACCTTACATCAGTCAAAATTGACATCCACAGGAAACACTGTGTGGTATACGACTACATGGAAGTAATCGTTTTAAGTCTTTAGAAAAATAGTATTATTGTGGTGATCTGGTTGACGACAAGCAGACATCTTAACCGGATAATTAGTCCTCTTTTAGTGGATTATTTATGTAGAACTCTACAAAGAGCAGTCATAGTTTAGAACTTAATTTTCTAGCTGCAGTATTATTTTGTAAACCATAGTACAAGTATGTAGTTTTAAGTTTAAACGTGTTTGTATTAAATCATAAGTTTTGGTTTAATGGTAAGTTTTCAATTATATAAGAACTACCATGCCTTAAAATGGCCAACTTTACCAGTATTTGGTTCGAATCCATTTGTATGTTTCAATCAGAGGTACATATGCTAAGAATGGTCTGTAGCTCACTGGAATGAGGAGTAAGAAGTAGCAAAACTAAATTTGTGGAAAAATGGCAGAGATTATTAAGTAAATTGCAAAGAAAGGACCTAGATTAAAGTAATCACTCGTAAAATACGTTTCATGTCACATTAGTTTGTTATGTTTCTTGTTTTTATCATACATGTGTAAGTGTTTTTGTTAAGTTTGTGTATATGATTGTTATTAGTATTATATTGTTTTGAGATTATTATTATTATCATGTTGTTTTGAGATTATTATTATTATCATGTTGTTTTGAGATAACATATTTAAAATAAAACTAATATTTTTCAAAATACTTGTCAATATTTTGTTTTATAGAATAAAACTGTAATATTTTTCAAGATATTGATTGAAATATTTATTATTCATCGCAACGTTTACACAAAACCTTCCATCACGCATACACAATGATAAATATGGGAGACAAAAGATAATTTTATTTGATCCTAGTTTTACTACCCATTCGGGTGATCCACATTTAATTACCCTAATAACGAAACTACCCTCTGTACACCCAACAGAGGTTCAAACTCCGATCTCAACGTTGCCGGTAAACCTCATTAAATGATCCTGACGTTTGTTCAGTCTGCCCACCAAGGCAGGTAAATTATGTTGTTTAATTTAAAATGTACGAAGTTTATTGAACAGTTGATTCTAAAAATACAACTTATTCTACTATTAATTTCTTTCGTGGGACTGAACACTTCATTTTATTGTACCTCATTTTATTACCTGTTCAGGTTATACGAATATGCACTAATCACGCTATTGGGTTATACATGAGGAAGGTTGATTTTTTTTAGAGTAGGTATACCCAAATTTGTGTGGAGAGAGAGTGTAAAACCTTGGAAAAATCACTCTCAGTCCATCCGACCAACATTCGAACCCCGATCTTCCTGTCATTGACAGCTTAATCTAAACCCAGAGTGATGCCTTAAGCTTAGATCATGCGGACACCGGAACAAGTGGCAATAAATTGTCTCTGCCAAAGACTGCCCTAACATTGATAGATTCTATGTTCAATCTTCAAGTTTGATTATTCATTATTATTGAATTTTGTCCGATGATTCCTTTTATTTAAGCCGAGCCCCATCATTTTCCGTAATCTATATTTTGTTTAAATAAAAACCCATTTCAATCCTTTGTGATTCTATAAACAAATGGCGGTGACCTGGTGGTATAGGGGTAATGTGTCAGACTTCTGTGCTGGGGTCCGGGGTTCAATCCTCGGTCACGGCACATATTTATCTGATTGCCAAACCCTTCCTTCACCTCTGACAAGACGTGTATTAATCACAACTTGTGAATGTGTGGAATACCAGGGCTCCCCCCGTGGTTAGGATCCCATTTTAATCTGTAGGTCCTCCATTTCATCTCACAATAACCCTACCATTACACATTAGCGTAAGTGCGTATAAACCGAACGGGTAGTAAGACCTGGTGCTAATAATAATAATAATAATAATAATAATAATAATAATAATAATAATAACAAATGTGGCAGAAACACACATCTAACGCTTTTGTCGACTATAGTGTAGATTTAATCTGGTAAGTAACGATTAGATTAGAGTTAAGTTCCATTCGTCAAATTTAAAGCTTAGAACTTCAAGAACTTTTAAAAATTAATATGATTTTTCAGAGATATCTATACCCTTCCAAAAGGGCTATTCTTAATAGTTTCATAACTTAACTTACCCATAAATCTTTATAGTTATCTACAGCATTATCACAAAAAAGTAGTTTTAATAAAGTCAAATAGTTTAAAATACAGTAAGATTGTTTTTAAAAGGGCATTTATTATCAAAAATGTATTAGTTACACAGAATAATATAAATCATCTTATGTTGAGCAAATAATATAATTTGAATAAAGACTAGCAGACAAAATAAACAACTGACAAACAGGTGAAGTTAATGGTGAGAGCTTCCATATCCTCCGGATGACCCACTGATGAGGCTGCTGTGACTTCCTAGACCACCATATGAGCTGCTTCCTAGGCCTCCATGGCTTCCAGAAAGACCTCCATAGCCACCAGAATGACCTCCATGGCCTCCACTAGCACTACCGTATGATATGCTGGTTAAACCTCCATGGCCTCTAGAGAGACTTCCATGACCTCCACCAACACTTCCGTATGATATGCTGGTTAAACCTCCATGGCCTCCAGAGAGGCCGCCATAACCTCCTCCCAGACTGCCATGCGAGATGCTGCTTAAACCTCCATGGCCTCCTCCCAGACTGCCGAATGAGCTGCTGCTAAGACCTCCATGGCCTCCTCCCAGACCACCGTACGAGATGCTGCTTAGACCTCCATGGCCTCCAGAAAGACCACCGTAGCCTCCCCCAAGACCTCCTAGACCTCCTCCATAGCTCCCGAAGCTATCGCCGTGGCTCTTGATCAAAACGGGCACCTGTTTCTCGACGACGTAGGGTTGGGGCACTGGGTAAGGCACGGACTTGTACACTGGTACAGCCACTGGTTTAGGCACTGGTACAGCCACGGGATGAGGCACTGCTACCTTGACGGGCACGTGGACGGGATAAGGCACGGGTTTCTCTACTGGGTAGGGCACAGGTTTCTCCACGGGCACGGGGTATGGCTTGGGTACGTGTACAGGGTAGGGTCTGTCGACAGGGACCGCTACGGGGACCTTGACTGGGTACGGCACGCGTTTCTCCACGGGGTAAGGGACGGGGTGGGGTACGGCGACGGGCACTTGCTTGGTGATGGTCACAGACTGTACGTGTCCTTGTCCGCCACTCAGACCTCCTCCGTAGCTCCCTAGTCCTCCTCCATAGCTCCCTAGTCCACCTCCATAGCTCCCTAGTCCACCTCCATAGCTCCCTAGTCCACCTCCATAGCTCCCTAGTCCACCTCCATAGCTTCCGTAGCTCTCTAATCCATGTCCTCCTCCATAGCTTCCGTAGCTCTCTAATCCATGTCCTCCTCCAATGCTTCCGTAGCTCCCTAATCCATGTCCTTCTCCAATGCTTCCGTAGCTCCCTAATCCATGTCCTCCGTAGCCAAGGTCAAATAGTCCTCGCTTCTCCTGTTTCTTGCTGTCCTGTTGTTCCTTTGCTGCAGAAGTGATAGCGGTGAACACCAAGATGACAACACAGATCTGGAACAAATGAATAAAATACATTAAATATCTAGGTACAATTCAATATTAATATTTTACTAATTTCCCTCAAATAGTGTGCGTCAAACACATTGAATAATTATGTTTTAAGATTGGAAAGACAAGTTTGTTGGAATGGTTAGGAATTGTCATTCCATTAGCACCAGAGTTAAATATTGTTAGTCTGATATGCTCAACCTTTAAGAGCGTGCATCATCAATTCTGTGATACAGTCGGCTAGAAATCGTAAATGTACTATACACGAACACTACTGCACGTGGATCATTTCTGATTGAACATTAATTGGGTTAAAGAGTTAATAGAAGTTCATAATATCGAACATAATTGAAATATTAAATTATATTTGGATACAAACTGCAGTGAAAAAGGCCGTTTTTTACCATTTTAGAATGACCTCCCAGATAAGCCCTGTGAACAATTAACATTCATACTGTTATATTAAGGATATACTGTAGTTATTAACAAGAATTTTTGTCGCTTTGTCCCCCGTCGTCACCGCGGAAAATTTCGAGTAATCTTTTAAATACGAATGCACTGCACACATTTCTGGCATATCGTAGGTCTTTTCTTTTTTGCTTTTACTTCCATTACTCGTGCGAGCCGGGAGCTGAGTTGGGCCCTGCTATGATGAACGCTCTTAATCGGGTTCGGCTCAATCTTGACTTAGGTTATAATCTAAATCGGATACATCAGAAGCTGATTTTCACAGATATAATATACATTGTGAGAGTCTCAATTTATTCTCAAGGGAATGCTGATATATTTTATTAAAATCTAATTAATTTACCTTGTCCCGTGTCCTTAAAACACGTAAGTTGTGAATTCACGAATGGGAATTAAGTAATATAAAATAAATCATCCACTGTATTAATTAAAACTAATTTGGGACTATCATTTTGCATCTGATAAAATCTAAATACAACCCAGTTTTCCAAGGAAGGTCCTCTAAGAAAATGCAAACATTTTTTTCTTTTGTGGACAAAATTTATAACATTATATTAAATCATTTTTATGGATATTGAAAATATTTATTAAAAGTGATCGCTGCAGCTAAAATGAATTGGCATATGAATACGTTAACGTATATTTAATAACTTTTCTAGCTATCACACTAGAGCCTTTATATTAAAATAGGATTACATCCGAGATGAACTACGTCTGTTATTTTAACCAATTTATGAATTTTAGCCTCTTTGAAAAAATTGCCTGGGAAAATTAATTTTCCATGTCAAAGGCTATACTTGTAGACAATTTAAGCATACCTTGAATTTTCCATAATAATGTTAAGAATATTGAGATTAAAATTTATTTTGTATCTTAGTCATGTATTGTAAATCGACCACAATAATTTATTATTGACTCAAAAAAGAAAAGTAATGCGCTAATGAATTGTCTGTTTTTGAATTTGTTTGAATGTTATTGGTAAATATCATCCTTAATATATATATTTATAAATATAATATATATAATATGTTAATATATATGTATTAAATATAGAATATATGTAGGCCTATATTTAAAAATCATCCCTATATTTTAAACATCGTGTTATACCACTCCTCCGGGTTATTTATATAATTGCACCAAAGGGATAGGTTTGAGTAAGGTATAATTTAGATTAAATATACCCAAAATTCCATTGTATGAGAGAATGTGAATCAATCTAGGAAAATATACCATCAGTATACCCGTACGGGATTTGAACCCAAAGTCAACTTTGTTGTTCTCGGGGTAAAGTTCTCGCCTCAGGACTCGATGTTTGTGAGTTCAAATCCAGCCGGAGACGACGGATATTTCTTGAGATATAACAATCTCCAGCCTTACTTCTTTCAGAGGAGGAAGTAAAGCCGTCGGTCCCGTGTCGATTGTGGCATGTAAAAGAACGCTGGAAAGTATGTACGAATATCTTTTACCGGCAAAATAGTTGAACCTCATAGAAATTCTCGTCTGGTGATGTAATCATTCGGCTTAGAAAGTACACGTTAAATACATAAAATAAAATAAATAAATAAATGTAGCCCCAAACTTCTTATCACTGGCAAATCAGTTTATTATCAGAGTGAAGCCTTAGAACATGTAACTACAGATGTGGGTTAGCCATAGTTTCATTTCTATGACTTCTATGATTACTAACTTTACGTTTCACACAAAATACGAGTAGTTGATTAAATTATTTATAAATATTTTTAAAAAAAAGCTGGACACTAATGGGCATATTAGTGCCTGGAAGACCCAGTATTGTGAGAAACGACTACATTTCGACTCACTCGTGATTTAAAACTTTATTTAATTAGCCCAAACCCGCCTCGGTGGCGTAATTGGCTAACGCGCTTGTCGTGTTGAGCTCTACTGCTGAGTACGGGGAGATCAAGGTTCGAATCTCAGTCGGGTGAACTGGAGGTGGTTTTTCCTAAATGGTTTTCCACTCGCCCTCCACGCAAATGCGGGTTAACTTCCTCTAATTCAACCTTCCCAATTCCTAACCAATTAGAGTAATTAGTACTTAAAGCGTATAACTCGAACGAGTAGTAAGACGCGGTGCTAAATATTAATTAGCCCACGTTGTGAAAGTACAATGCATTTCAAACATTTTCGTCGCTCCACCCAGGTGCAAAAGTTACACTTACTGTGCTCTTCATGATGGTGGGTGTTGAAGGAGATAATGTGGCAGGGTTTGAGTCCTGCTCGAGACTGTTGGTTCTTCAATCTCGTTCGCACCTCTTATACATTCGAGCCTTTCACCAAACATCTCTTGGTTCGTTCTGGATTCGTTGTCACAGAGTATGAAGAGTGGCATGATATTCACACTTTAGGGAGAGGGAGGAGGGGGCGCAACGTATCTTATTACATGCTCATGTCCATTAAATATATTCAATACGGAGTCTAATTACTTGTATTGTGCCAGTAATTATTCATTGATTTTTGGTTAAATATAAACCAAGATAAACAAATTTGTGCACCATGTTTTACAACCTTACCGGGAAACCCACTTTTAATTCCATCATGGTGTAGAGATGAGGAAGGTAGAGCCTAGAGAAAATGTACCCAAGTTTTTGTGGAAAGAGAGAGTGCGAAAACTTTTATGATAAAATAACCTCCTTACACTCAGGTGGGATTCGAACCCCGACCTCTCCATCATCAGTTAAATAGCTTTAGGTTCTAAGTTGGTGCTAAGAACACCAAGAAGAGCAATTATAGCAAAGAAATATAATCATTAAGACACTATTAGTTCAGATATTGGTCAAGTTGATATTTAATCTTTTTCCTTTTTTTTTTTTAGTACAGCGTCTTACCACCCGTTTGGCCTATACGTTTGTATACTAAATAACGCTAGTGGCTTTAGGGATAAGGATGGTTGAATTTAGAGGAAGTGTACCTCATTTGCGTGGAAGGAGATTGGAAAACAATTTTGGGAAACCACCCTCAGTACAC
This sequence comes from Timema douglasi, assembly GCA_901482245.1. Taxonomy (NCBI): domain Eukaryota; kingdom Metazoa; phylum Arthropoda; class Insecta; order Phasmatodea; family Timematidae; genus Timema; species Timema douglasi. The sequence goes on along the minus strand of CABEEJ010001050.1, from coordinate 56,080 downwards.
CCGACCGAGATTCAAATCTCAATCTCCCCGTCATCGGCAATCTGATCTAATGAGAAAGTAATGTCTTACACCATGCAGCCACCGTAGTGGGTAATATTTAATATTTTCCTAGTGATAAAATAGGATATATACGAGAGATTCAGTATCTATTTTAAGTGTGATTACAGAAATCCCTGGTAGGGCTTGTAAATGTATTTAAAAATTTGGCTGCAATTTTTAGAAGCGCTTATTTGGTTAAGGAAGTTAGACTTTTCACAACAAGCCTTTTGAAGCGAGATTTGTGAAATTCAGTAATTAGCATCATTTAAATAAATTAAAGGAAAAAAATAAAATATTAATATAATTCTCAGCGCAATAATTTAGAATTGAAACCTGAACGCCCGAGTAAAAGTCAAGCACATTACCTAGTAAGCGAGATACTGCCGGCTTTATTTGGATATCAAGTTAGTTACACTTTGGGTATTTTTTTAAAACTTTTTAGCACATGTGGAATATAGTTAGTTTGATTATACCTAAAATTATACTAACTTAATTTATATTCTTTGATGAGTTTAGTTTGATTTAAACTAGACTCAAAACGGTATTTGGTTGATTGTGTAAGATTTCCATAAAAAAAGGTAAAATGCCTACTAGCTAGGACTACGATAGCTTGTAAAGTGCAAATGATTGTTTCAAATTTTAATAAAGTCTGAGGGGTAAGTTAAGCAAAGCCGATTATATCATGTAAAAATCTGAGTTAATTGGTTTATAATATTTTATAATATCAAAATATATATCTTTCGATTAATGAAACACAGTAGTTTCGCACTCACCTGGGGATACGCGTGCCTCATTTTAGGAACCATTGATCTAAACCATACGAACTCACATTTTCTAGACCGGGAGTGAAAAACTCGTTTTATCACAAAGGCCACATAGAAAACTGAACATTCTAAGGTGGCTGCGTTTCGAAAAATTCAAGATTGCCAAAATCTAGGGGAAGAAAAACTATATTCGAAAATCATTACTACAAAAAGAAGACTAAAATTCTTTTTGGACCTACCCTCTTTTTTTTACCATAAATATGAAACCTTTTATTTTAAGCAAGGGTGTAAGTGTTAGACTTTAAATCTTGTCGAAAAAAATTGAATAATGACACCTGGACACGAGAATCGAACCCGGGACCTTTGACTGAATGCGCCAATGCTCTACAACAGAGATATACAGGGGTCGTCCCATTCTCAGGGTCATTCTTCACTAATATTTTAAGGCAGAGTGTATGATAGACGTGTGGATATCATCGCCTAATAAGAGCTATCATTGTATTATATCTGGAAGAAGGTATAGGAAAGGTGGATATAAACATATAAAAGAGGACGAACACAATATGGCCTTTACAATGAAAAGAAGAACACAGTTCACACTTTACAATGCTGCCATTGATTGCCATAATTGAAATCACAGCCACCTCTTATGGTTTTATGCTGACGATAGTAAAAATACATTTTAGGTTCTACATTCCAAGCAAATCTTGGAAGAAAGAAAGCAACGCTATACAATCAAGTATAAATGAAGAGCGAAGTTTGGGGTATGATTGGTGTAATCTTTCAATCTATTCGATTTTAATCGAGATATGGCTCATGTCTATAATTACACTAATTGATTACCAAAAATAATTCCTAATTTATAAATGACATACATTCAAATTGTGTATTTCTACAATGTATATAACAAGAAGGACCACCTCTGTGGACTAGTTGTCAGAGTTCCTGGCTACAGTTCCGGAAGTTACGAGTTCGACCCCCGGCGCTTCCAGATATTTCTGTCAAACAGTAGGTATGGAACGGGGTCAACTCAGCCTCGTGACGACAATTGAAGAGCTACATGAATAAAGAAGTAGTGGATCCGGTCTATAAAAATGAAACTAACCGCCTCGGGTTTCGTTGTGCTGACCACATGACACCCTACATAAATCCACAAATGTTGGCACTATCTTCTTTTGTGAGATGATTTCCTGGAGATTTTTTTTATGATAAGCATAATCGAGCTGCATTGTATATTGGTTCACCATAAAGTCTTCTGGCCTCACAAAATCATGGATCGGACTGCAAGTCATTTCTTTTCTAGAGATTATTCGTTTCTTCCAACTAGGGGAAACTTAATTCAAACACACAAAACAGTTGGTACAAACGTAATTTCTATTGTTATTATTATTATTATTATTATTATTATTGTTATTATTATCACTGAGTGCTAATATAAATTCTTTAGTAACCAGATTTATTATGATTATGACAGAATTCGAAACCTCTTAGGGCTCCAAACTCTCTTCTCGCGTGGACTTTATTGTGATGCTCTTTTAGTTTTTAATATTTTCAATAGCAAAATTTCTTGCAAATTTTCCCTTGATTATGTAGGTGTTCATATTTATTTTCAAGCTTCTCGTAATCCAAAATAATTTTTTTTCAATAGCTCTTATACGGAAGGTGAGCCCTTTTAGGCCGTTTTATCCATAGCGCCAATTCTAGATTTGTTGAATTCCACTTTTATCATAAAAGAAAAGCTAAACTCAGAGATGAGAATGTACATATAAAACAGTAGAATGAATGTTAAACCTCTAGTCAATGGAACATTAAAAGTGAGTAAAGGATTTAATTTATTATAAGAAGAAATTGAAAAAGATTTTTCTTATTTAATTTGAAATAAAATAAATAAATATTAATTGAAGAAGATAACGAACAATATTTATTAAGGATAGAAACCTTAAGTCAGGAAAAATTGATTAGCTTATATACCCATTTCCCTAAGAATACCACAAAATATACTCAAAAATGTTAAAGAGCAAAATGGTTATACAATTAGAAGGATTGATATAGTTCTAATATACTAAAAAGTTAACAATTAGCATATGAAATAGTATGAAGAGTCCTTGACTATTTCATATGCTAATTGTTAACGTTTTAATATATTAGGACTATATCAATCCTCCTAATTTTATAAACATTTTGCTCTTTAACATGTTAGAGTATATTTTGTGGTATTCTTAGGTAAATGGGTATATAAGCTAATCGATTTTTCCTGACTTTAAGGTTTCTATCCTTAATAAATATTGTTTGTTATCTTCTTTACTTAATATTTATTTTATTTCAAAATAAATAAGAAAAATCTTTTTCTATTTCTCCTTATAATAAATTAAATCCTTTACTCACTTTTAATGTTTCATTGACTAGAGGTTTAACAATCATTCTACTGTTTTACAAGTACGTTCCTTGCAAATCTCATCTTATATTTCTCCTTACTAATAGTGGAAATGAATATAACTAAACTCAGATTTATTTAAGGAAATCTCACATCAATAATTTATCTTGTAGAGGTTCTGCCTATAATATTTAAATTTACAATATTTTGATTAATTTTTTACATATTGTTACTGCTTTTTAAAGATTTATGCGTTACTATTCTCTAGATTTTTGTTATTATTACTATTTTTTTATTGTTATAATTATTATTTACTATTTTTTCGTAGCTATTAATAAGTATATGTCATTATTTAGCTATTCTTGTTTATCTGATTTTCTCGTGTAATTATACGTACTTGTAAGGTACTTGTGTACTTTTCAGTGCTGGCTGTTATTGGTCTAACGACTTTAGGCCAGCACTATAGTAAAGGAAATTGAAATTATTATTATTATTATTGATTCAACCCGGTTTTAGGCCTAAGATATCAAAAATCTGATGCAAGGATTAAGATATTAATTGTATATCGTTAATCCTCACACTAAATTAAGTGTCATCCAAATAACTAATACTCAGCAGCCATGACGCCCAGTCCGGGTAACAACCTGCTACCTCTCACGATCATGTAAGCTCAAGTGTGTCTGGTGCAAGACGAGGGAAATAAAGAACCATCTTCATGGAACTAAGGATTCACGGTCGGACAATTTGCAGGTGTATAAAAGATGATGTGTGGAAGTAACAAACCACAGTCCTCAGTGGCTCACTGAGAACAACACTCTTTTGTTTCTATTTATTCTTCTCTACGAAACTACCAACATGAAGAGCACAGTAAGTATTGCCAACTTAATAGTATCGTTCTGGTATGTATTCAAGTTTCAACCGTTTCAACATTCATTTGTACTAGCGAGAAAAATATATTTCACATTAACTGAAGATAGGCTTCTTATTTGATCAATTAAAAAAATATACAATTTGTCAGTTAGTTTTTTAAGAGCAGCACACGTGATTTAAAATCCACATATTAATTTAGATATTTTTCCAAAATTAAATTAAGAGTTTAATTATAAATTATCAATAAAGTATGGTTGAGTAATTTGTTGAATGTCTTAGGATTAAATTATAGTACAACTGTTGGATAATTTAGCTAGGTTATATTTACAAATTTAAAAATAAACTTAATCTTGACCAACTTAATTTTGAAATGATCCTCAGTTACAAATAAACAAAATATTGAGAAATAAAATCCGCTCTCAGCTAAGTTATAACGAATGCTGTTGATTTTAAGCCAGTAAATTACAATAAGTACTGAAACTGAATGGCAGACCACTGAATTTTCAAAGCACGTATTAAAAATGTCGAGTAATTGATAGTTGATTGTTTACGTTTCCAGATCTGTGTTGTCATCTTGGTGTTCACCGCTATCACTTCTGCAGCAAAGGAACAACAGGACAGCAAGAAACAGGAGAAGCGAGGACTATTCGACCTTGGCTACGGAGGACATGGATTAGGGAGCTACGGAAGCATTGGAGGAGGACATGGATTAGGGAGCTACGGAAGCATTGGAGGAGGACATGGACTAGAGAGCTACGGAAGCTATGGAGGTGGACTAGGGAGCTATGGAGGAGGACTAGGGAGCTACGGAGGAGGTCTGAGTGGCGGACAAGGACACGTACAGTCTGTGACCATCACCAAGCAAGTGCCCGTCGCCGTACCCCACCCCGTCCCTTACCCCGTGGAGAAACGCGTGCCGTACCCAGTCAAGGTCCCAGTAGCGGTCCCTGTCGACAGACCCTACCCTGTACACGTACCCAAGCCATACCCCGTGCCCGTGGAGAAACCTGTACCCTACCCAGTGGAGAAACCCGTGCCCTATCCCGTCCACGTGCCCGTCAAGGTAGCAGTGCCTCATCCCGTGGCTGTACCAGTGCCTAAACCAGTGGCTGTACCAGTGTACAAGTCCGTGCCTTACCCAGTGCCCCAACCCTACGTCGTCGAGAAACAGGTGCCCGTTGTACTCAAGAGCCACGGTGATAGCTTCGGGAGCTATGGAGGAGGTCTAGGAGGTCTTGGGGGAGGCTACGGTGGTCTTTCTGGAGGCCATGGAGGTCTAAGCAGCATCTCGTACGGTGGTCTGGGAGGAGGCCATGGAGGTCTTAGCAGCAGCTCATTCAGCAGCCATAGCAGCATTGGTGGAGGCCATGGAGGTTTAACCAGCATTTCATACGGCAGTGTTGGTGGAGGCCATGGCAGTCTGGGTGGAGGCCTTGGTCTAGGAGGCCACAGCAGCTTCAGCAGTGGGTTGTCTGGAGGATATGGAAGCTTCCACCATTAAGTTAGTTTGTACCTTTGTTATTCTTTATTTCAAACCTAAATCCTGATTTTCAAAATAACTTTATAAATTTCATAGTTTGATCATTAAAAATGTATAAAAAAATTGTTCTTTTTATTAGAATACTTTGTTTATTTATAATGGCAAATCAAATAATATACTTTTTTGAGTGGATTTGTATATGACTACTCTGTATCGATCATACCCTTATTTTATTTTTTTTAGCACCTAGGGCAGTTTAACTATTATAATCTCCATGCTGGGAGCACGCAAACGAGCTATACTGACCAAGCGGCCGCCGGCGTTAGCGAAACTATTTCAGTCAAACTAATACGTTATATTGTTACGGCAGCGTTGCTTATTGGGTGTTCAATAAATGTCTTGAAACATATTTGCACTAAGATATTATAGGAAATTGAGATGTAGTAGCTGGTTTAAAAAAGATATTTAAGTGTATTGACACATTCTACCACTCTTATGTCACCTCACTGTACTCAACTCTTTAGAATGAACAAGGGTCAAAATAACTTTTACGGACAGTTTTCAATATAAACATTTGCCTCAAACAATAGGGGCCTAGTAAAAATAATAAATGTTTCAAGTCTAAAAGTGTCCCAGGGATTTGCATATTTTTTTGGAAAGTTAAAAAAAAGTCAATATATGTCAGGCGATTTATTTAAAAATTATCCAAAACTTAGATGAAAAATTGAACTTTTCCTGAGGTTTTTCCTTAAGATTTTTGCCATTTCTTTGCCTGAAATACATAAACTTTTTTTTACATCTATCAAAAATGTATACTTTTAATTGGGCTCACTATTAATTCTTTTTGTTTGGCCAATTTAAATAAAGTCTTTTTCTTGTCGGTGTTAAGCTATAAACACGAGAAATTCTTCTTAAACCCTACCCCCTTCAGTGGCCGAATGGTCTAAGGCATCATTCTCGTTTTAGAATGGTCTGTTGAAGAGGGGGAGATCGGTGATCAATCCCGGTTGGGTCTACTGAAGTATTTTTTCCCCCCTAAATGGCCTATTTTAATGTTTATAGTGATTTGAGCAAACAAGTCTAAAGAAACACGATAAGTTTACTGAATTTCATAAAAATGAACACTTGGACAAAACAGGGAAAACTTTCCCACAGCCTAGCGCAGACGAGTCAGGAACGCTAACCCCTCTCCTATAAGGAACACGTTCCCTTTGTACTGTGAATGGTGAGTTAGTTCCACACACACACAGACGCATGACTATTATTATTATTATTATTATTATTATTATTACTTAGCACCACGTCTTACTACCCATTCGGGTTATACGCTTTAAGTACTAATTACGCTAATGGATTAGGAATTGGGAAGGTTTAATTAAAGGAAGTGAACCCACATTTGCGTGGAGGAAGAGTGGAAAACCATTTAGGAAAAACCACCCTCAGTTCACCCGACCGAGATTCGAACCTCGATCTCCCCGTCCTCAGCAGTCGAGCTCAACACGACTAGCGCGTTAGCCAACTACTCCACCGAGGCTGGTACTATTACTATCGTGCCAAGATGACGGTGAATGCGAGCATGTTGGTTGTCGGATACTAACAGATGGTTGAGCGCAAGGAATGTCGCCCTACTGAGATTACCAAATAACAAGGCAATTAAGGGGGAAACTTACTCGAGTGCTTTGCAGACGTCCATAAATACCGCTTTCTTTAAGAAGGTATTGATATGTATCTCCAGGATTAAAAACCTTACATTTTTTTTAAATTATGAAAATGATCATGCTTTTAATCCCTGTCGGGTCTACTGAGGGTGGGTTTTACCTAAGTGGTTTCACACTCTCCTTCCTTGCAAATGCGGGTAGATTACCTCTAGAATGCTTCCTTCCTCAGCTTTACCCCATTAGCGTATATATCATATATGCTTATAACCTGAACAGATAATAGGACGTGGTGATAAAAAATAAACAAAATATTATATGTTAAATGAGGATTGTTTTAGTGGTTTTGTAGTGGGGAAATATTTACCTTAATACGGGTTCAACCCTAAAGAAGACTTGTCGCTGAATGATCCCATTCACCCAGAACTATGTATAGGGGTGTGGTGGGATGTCTTGAGGAATAGTTGGATTTAGACTAAACTTGCTACAGTAAAAACTACTATTTCAGGCTTTCAATGTCCACGCACAAAATTATCCTATCTAATGGTCTTTTATTTATTATTTTATCAAATCTTCTTTGGTTGAGATACAAGTTCTGTGGGGAATTAGTAAAGATAAAGCAAGATTATTATAAAAGAATATTATGTATGATATAAAATATCCAAGAGGTAGATTTTTGTTTACTAAGTAAGTACTGTGCAATATTTTGTACAATTATTTATTTCTAATCCATTTTTTTAAGTATTAATTTTTAAGATCATATATATCTACAATCTGTGATCACTTTATTTGTGGAATTTGATTTATTTAACTTCATTAGAAGTGAAGGCATAACTTTGAACCATAATATTTACAGTGGGTATTTCTCCTGTTGTAAAAAATGTTATTTTGTTGTGTCTGAGCGAAGAATAACTCAAGTTTAACCCCCTCTGTACACCAATAATTTTTTTTTTAACAAAAACATTCCAAATATGATCTAAGACATCATTTTATTTTACGAAATATAAAGGAACAATATTTTTTTGTACATAGTTATTAGTTTACATAGACTTGGAACTGCTGAAAGAAAGAGCTGACATTTCAGTGATGATAGCTGTAGCCATTTCCGAAACTGCTGTAGCCACCATATCCTCCATAGCTCCCCTCCAAGCCTCCATAGCCGAAACCCTCGTGGCTCTTGAGTATAATGGGCACCTGCTTCTCGACGACGTAGGGTTGGGGCACTGGGTAAGGCACGGACTTGTACACTGGTACAGCCACTGGTTTAGGCACTGGTACAGCCACGGGATGAGGAACTGGTACTTGGACGGGCACGTGGACGGGATAAGGCACGTGTTTCTCTACTGGGTAGGGCACGGGTCTCTCCACGGGCACGGGGTATGGCTTGGGTACGTGGACAGGGTAGGGTCTGTCGACAGGGACTGCGACGGGGACCTTGACTGGGTACGGCACGTGTTTCTCCACTGGATACGGGACAGGGTGAGGTACGCCGACGGGCACCTCCTTGGTGATGGTCACAGACTTGACGAACCCCTCGTGGTCGCCGTAGCCTAAGCCTCCCAGTGAGTATCCCCCTTCTCCTAGACCCAGACCGTAGGCGTGGCCGTAGTCTAGACCACCACCGTATCCCAGCCCGAATACACCCCTCTTCTCCTGTTTCTTGTCCGTCGCCTTCTCTGCGGCCGTGAGGGCCAGGACCCCGAATAGCGCGAGGTAGATCTGGAAATAATAGCATGTTTTAGTGGAGGGTATTGCTTTCTTCACGAGCCCCAGCAGTGGGCTCACAAAACTCGCATGAGCCCCATTGTTTTCCTCGCGAGCCCAAGCAGTGGGTGCAAGTGGTTCTCAAACTATTCCACGGGGTGGGTTGGCAATAATTTTGTCCTGTGAACCAAAATAACACTATTTGATTTCATACCTTGGAGGCGTTAAAAAAAGATTCTAATAGGAACATTTATTTGACTTGTGTTTTATTGACAATATTAAAATAATATATTATATTCAATTAAGAAAATGAATGGATTTTATTTACTATTATGTCATCATTACTAACTGTGGCACAAAGGCATATTAATGTTATTCTTCCGAAACGTAACTATATTTTTCCTTTCAGTTCGCTGCAGACCGATAACTTTTGGCTCGTGGAGTGGTATATTTAGAATGCCTTTATAACAGCCATGGACTAGTATTTAACCAATTACAAGATATCTAACATTAGAGTCTTAATGTGAAGTTAATATGTGTATAATTATTGTGTGAAGACAACGTTTTAAGACATATTTTTATCCACAATTCATGGATGTGGCTATATATGTTTAGTTCCAATGTGAATCTTCTTGGTAGCTATGATATAGTTAAAAAAGATTTTTGTAGCCATTTCGACACATATATCAATATTTAAAGCTGAGTTTAATAAGTAATACGTAGTTTTACTGTCACTCATTTAAAATTATATTTTTAATTTTCTAAGTATTTTTGTCACAGATTAATTTAAATTTAGTAGGGCCTGGTGATGCAAAATACTACAATAATTTAGTGTTTTTCATAATAAGATATTTTTCGTAGAAAAAAATTAATCGACTATCTCTTTCGTTTTATTTTAAACCCATCTCCATTTGTTTGGAGAATTTATGAAGAATTTAATTTTCGAAAAGATGTCCGGATATGGAAATTTAACCCAGGACCTTTGGTGGGACTAAAAAAAATTCTCTACCACTTGGATATCCAGGTTAATTCAACTACAATCTACGTAGGACGTGTGACATTTTTGTCAATTCAGAGTTATTAGTAAAGCAGACACAGTAAATCATGGCCACCTTTTTTGCACGGCCCAATTGAATAAATACTGTTAACGGTACATAATCCTAAACCAAATATTAATTTCAATAAATATAGTTATAGAATGTATACATATGGTTTAAATTGTCACTACGTCTTACTAGCAGAAATAGCTACAAGCCTTGGGAACTAAATAAGCTAATGAACTAGGGATGAGAAAGTTCTAATTATAAGAAGTACTACAGCAGGAGGGAGGGTCGAAAGTAATTTTAAAAACACACCCTTATTACACCCAACCGGGATTCAAACCCCGATTCTAGTATAATCTAAGAGTGATGCCATAGACTATTCAACCGCCGAGGTGGGTATCAATATATAATATATTGTGATGAAATAAATAGCAAAGCTATTGCTTTTGTTAATTACGGCTATAGCCGTATCTAGAAATCGTGTTTCTTTTTGTAAATTAAAAAAGGACACCTGAACACGAAACAAGGTCCCGGGTTCAATTCTCGTGTCCAGGTTTCATTTTTCAATTAAAAAGCAACACAATATAATATATTGTACTACGTATCAACCAAAAGGTACCTAATATCAATCCGATCTCTTAGATGGTAAAATATACTTTTTAAATTAGGTTTTAAATACAATACAAGATTTTAACCCCCTTCCCTAATAGCCTAGACTTGTCAAATAATAATAATAATAATAATAATAATAATAATAATAATAATATACTCTCTCATTTTTGGTCACTTAAAACTGTCTCGTCATTCCAAATATTGTACATTTCAATTTTCATATGATGGACCTAATCTGAGAGCTAGAAACGCTACTAGATCTACTTAACTTATTCATGCGTAAAGTCATCAACTCATCATATACAGCTACCTCGTTTAGTAAATATTAATAATACCTTTGAAATAACTCTAATAATACAATAAAATGTTATCAATGTTTGTCTTAAACATATATTGGCTTTTCTAAGAGGCCCTAGATCTGTAATAAATATTAATAAAATGAAGAGTTTGTATGTCTCCACACGCAAAGGTCTTAAATTTAAAAATTAGTAGCCCCTCTTTATGAACATGTTTACCTTGAAGCCTGAATGTTAAATTTTAAAATTAGTAGCCCCTCTTTATGAACATGTTTACCTTGAAGCCTGAATGTTAAATTTTAAAATTAGTAGCCCCTCTTTATGAACATGTGTACCTTGTAGCCTGAATGTTAGATTTTTGATTAGATTCTTTTTAAATGATTACAAAACTGGGTCGGAAAAGAAAAACGAAAAGTTGTTTTTCTGTCTCTTTGAAGAAAAGAAAAGCGTCACAGGCTTCCGTGACTACCCCGGGCAACGCCGGGTAATTCTGCTAGTTGTAAATAAAACATCTGTCATGTTACTTTACTTACAGCGGTCTTCATGCTGTATCTGTGTGTATCCCAAGGGTTCGAGCACAAGACTGATGAGTTAGTACCAATATTCTCTATTTATACAGGTTTGCGAATTTATCACTGAAAATAATCAGTTACATCCTAAATTCAGATTTGATTCCCCTCCACAATGAGAAGGTTATTAGGAAATAGGGATGGATACTAATTGAGGGAAACTTTCTAAGCTATCCCCCCCCC